>JAODUO010000599.1:270000-290000 GCA_025642075.2 Ridgeia piscesae
TGATGATTTCACAATGTGTTGTGCATGCATAAACCAAGACAGGAAATATGCCACGGTGGGATTTTTGCGAAGCTGATTCGTGTACCAATTAAAAAAATCAAATCCCAGAACCATTATATGAACATTAAATGTCATCTTCCAGATATTAATGTTTTTGTGGGAAAAATACAGGGAGACACAAGAAATATATGATAAATGTAAAGAAAAGACACATTTTATACAAATAGTGTAATCAATGACAATATAGCCTTATTTTTGTTAGGATATAATTTGTAATGGCACTGAATACAAATCAGAATATATATAATTATAAAGTTGTTAAGACTAAGTACAGCGTCAAAGGACAGGAGTCACAATTCTTATAATATCAGGTAATACTGAATCGTATGTAGTTAGCAGTGTTTGACCGGGGCCGACTCCAGTAGCTACGTTGTAACTCCAAGGCCAGTTCTGAGAGGTGATCCAGTGCAGACACTGCAGTTCAAGCCTCAGCTAGCAGAAAAACAACCAAGCTAAACATCGTTTATTTACAAGATCATACACGGATTTAAGAATTGTTACCATAGTTTCAAAATAGAAAATCATGGCACACAGTTATAACGGTAGAAGTAGGAAACATTAGTGCTTGAGCAACAGACGGTATATTTAAATAGTGGCGGCCGTGGCGAACCAATCTACCTACGTTTATAACGCTTATTTGTCCGATTGCATAATTATAATATTGCCATGCATGTTCGGAAAAGGAGTTGAGCGTTATATAAGCAGGCGCAAAACAAAAAATCAGTCGCAGACTACTACTGTAACACTCAAACAATATTTGTAATATGTCTGTCTGACTGCTACAGTTAATATCGAAATGACATAAATACACAAATACATACTACACCAACACGTATATTACTTTATGGTTGATACGTTATGGTTGTAGGCTATATAGATTACCGTAATGACCCTGTTAAAACAGTTGCAGAAATAGATCACCCAACTGCACAGCCACCAAGCTATGCTGTAACCAGCTATCCAACTACGATGCACAACATCGCGGTAGACGTTGCCAACTTGGGCGACATGGAGCATGCGAGATCAAACATAGCGACTGTACAAACGCGTGTACTCGTAACAGGAGGGAAACATGATGGTGGGTGGCTGAATGTTTGGCATTCCACACACATGTGCAGGCACGAACACGCACATGCAAAATCGCGTGCACACGACACATTTGCGTGCGTGCGTGCGTGCGTGCATCCAAATACACTCCATCTCTCCATTCCCTCTCATACGCACGCACGTACACAAAGTATATCAATGTCAATCTTAGTAGAATGTTTGTTTAAAGGAACTACTACTGTAAATACCAAAACGTTGTTTCAGTTTAGTTTATATCTTGTTTTGCCTCTTCACTGCGAAATTTCGAGCGATTTTGTTTTTGTAACAAACGTAGGCAGAAGCAGCGGCAGTAGGAATACTGATGATAGGACAACCAAAGACACTAATGTATTACTGCGGGAGGAAGAGCTTACGACTGACTTGGCCCACAAAGGTAGAGCGATACAGTCGTCAACAATCAAAGCAGGCGACTACTCATATAGCGCTATCGACGGATTAAGTGGTACATGCGCAAAGACAAAATCCGAACGTGGCGCGTGGTGGCGCGTGCATCTAAGAGATGTGTACGAGATTTGGGCGGTTGTAATAGCTAGTTGCGGTAAGTGGAAAGCCGGATACGTTACACAATACAGATTGATTTTTTTTATTGCTTCTTGCAAATAATTGCGCAAGTGTGCTCTTAATTTATGAAGAACACGGGTCTCGCGTTAAAACCTGTAAAACATGCCAGTTGTTGTTTTGCTACAGTGCCAATATTATTTCATTCGTAATCATATTTTGTTTTAAATAAGAAATGCATTAAACATGTCCAGTACGATCTTAACCTCATACAAAAATGCATTTCAAGACAAACAGACGTAGCTAAATAATCTGTATAATATGTAATATGCGTCAATATATAGGTTATTTAATGAAACAGTTTGCGTCGTCAAACTCATTATCGGTCATCAGCCATTGCTGTAGGAAACTAGCCTCGTTCCACATCCGACCGACATACCTGTCCATCAGCCACCGTTTCAGCGGGTTATACGGGCAAACACTGTTGAAATGGTGATTTTTTTTATTATTTATATTGAGAATAGGATGAACGTGTATGTCTGCATGGATACTACAACATGTTCATGTTTTCTTATATTTTAACAGTTTCGAAGACACTTCACGTAACAATGTTTATATGTTTTATTATGTTTTTATAATATTCTTTCTTCATTGTGGTTTCTGTAGCGCATTGCATATCGTAAAAATATATCAGCCGTTAGTTATAATAATAGTCAAAGACAATTTAACGAACACCCCAGAGTGGTTGCGCACTCAAAAATATGTCTTAACATTGAACGAGACTATACTGACCAATATGTATGTTACCACCGGTTGTCGTAGCGTGTTTTTGTTTTCGTTAAATAAGTTGTGAATAATTTTTATATTGGACACTTTCTAACAGTTTGCTTGCTTTTGTGTTGATTTAATAATTGGTAGTGATTTATTGTTATTCTTTTTATATTTGGTTAATTATGACAAACGTACTTAATACACGGATAGGGTCGATTTGCATTTTCAATATTGATATACTGAAATGAACATTTTCTTCATAGCATGCCCTATGACTTGGTATAATAGTGTATTTTTACATAGGAGAAATTATTCGCAATATTATCGTCGACGTCGGGCTGGAGTATTCACCATATCGTTCGCTATGTCAACGTATTGAAGGTGAATTGCAGTACAAGGAAATACGACGAGTCTCCTGTCCGCCAGGTGTCACTGGCAGCATTGTTCGAGTGATGTCATTTGACAGTCAACCGCGAGTTCTCTCACTCAGTCAAGTCTACGTATACGGAAGCTACGGTAAGACCGTGCTTACTTATGCTCGCGATCATTACAATTATCTTAGTCATTCTTCAGACAGTATTGCTATATGAAAATTTATTTTGTACACAACTAGTTGCCAAGCTGACAAAAAGTAATCATTTTTGTAAACATATTGGTATATTAAGTAACACTCTACGGTATGTTGTTAAATCAACTACTCACCCCGCTTGCTGTCGCACTAACGCGTGCTGTTGGACCACATTTTCCACGCCGTAAGCTCGATTTCTTATAATCCAAATGAGGTCCGGATCAAAAATGTTTAATAAACTGCATGTATTTGAGCTCAGTTTAACTGAAGTGTAGCACATTTTAAAAGCATACGGATGAGATACAATTGCGAAATTCTAACGGGTTTGTGAAGAAAGATTGCTTTTTATGTGTTCACACTAGTATTGAAATAGCATATGTTGTCATGAAACTGTTCAATTCCTGTAGGTACAGTAAACACTCCTCTTTCAGGTAATATGTCTCGGTCAAGTAGCGATATGACATAACAGTATTCGAAACTGAGTTCTCCAGATTGAGAATTGGTTGTGTCACTTTGCCACTGCGATCCGCTACACATAATGCAGTACCTAAAGTCTACAGTAAACATCATAATGTGCCTAACTTAGCTGACTAGAAATTATGTCCTGTCTGCTGCCTGTGACATAGCCATGTGGAAGTATAAAACGCTAAATGAGACATACAAGACAAAATACCGAGGTAAGATGTACTTGCAATGTGTTTCAGTGAAACCCGAGGTAACCTTGTCGTTTAATCTGGCTCGTGGGAAACCAACAAAGCAGTCAACTACATATCAAACATATTCCTCTTCGAAAGCTGTGGATGGCAAAATGGTATATAACCTTCGAGAGAACAGCTGCTCTCATACAGCACGGGCAAAGAAAGGGTCGTGGTGGCAGGTTGACCTGGAAGCCGTGTATGAGATCAGATGTGTGGTTATCAAAAACAGAGGCGACTGCTGCGGTCAGTTCATATATATATATATATATATATATATATATATTTTAATATATATATATATATATATATATATATATATATATATATATATATATTGCTACTCACGAACTCGATTATCCAATCTTTGTTAGCGCCCGTTTGTCGTTTATGTTTGTTTTTATATTCTAACACACATAACCATAGTATATATTCCTCCCAATCTCATATTAAAATAATATATGGTTCATTGTCATTAAATGTGGTAGTTAATATTGAGCATACCTATTTGTGAGAATATAGCACATATTTAAACGCCCGCTTATCTACGTCATGTTAATACAAATACCGTCAACATGATACTAATCTGCAAATAAAGTGTCCTTGCTGAGAACGTTTGAAACTAAAGCTGATAAACTCTTTGGTTTCGCTAAACATTGGCCTAAAGATAAAAAAACAGTAATAATGGTTGTTAGTTTAGTAAACTATCACATATGTTTACATCGATTCTGCATAAACCAGTTAACAAATATGGGGAATATTGCTGTTATTGTCCGTGAACATTTATTTCTAGAGCCTTAATCACGTAAACATATAAACCGATGACATGCCCATTTAGCCTTATACATACCATGTCATGTATATAACACAAATGCATTGTTATTTTTAATGTGTACATTCTGGTATTGTTATTTTTTCTGCTGCGACTCGGGTTTGGATATATTTTCGCGTTCTCATCCGTGCTTATCTTTATACTATATATTATACAAACATAGGATCATACATATATATATATATATATATATATATATATATATATATATATATATATATATATTTTAGTTTCCCTGGTTAACTTAGGTAGTACCTAAAAGTCATAACTGGCAACAGTCTGGTGCGATGCACCTAAAAGAGTTTATACAAACTAACCATTTGCATTTCTAATCAAATAATTTATTTTTAAAAAAACCAACCACACTTTGAACGGGACCTTTTTGTTCGAAGCAGCCAATCAAAACCCAGCTTATATCTGCACTTTGGTAAAGTAATACGTCACGGTGCCGTCTGCTAATTCAGCTGTCATAATAAAGCAGAGCCAAACGGTTCGCTAAAGGTGCCTTACGTCGGTTTACGACAAGATCGCGACAGCAATAGCCGCAGTACAGGGAAAGACAGTATCAGTAAGCTGTCGTTTACCCTTTGAATAAACCAGAACTGGAAAAATGGTCCAGTGGATTCTTTGGCACATTCACAGACACAATGCGGATGCCAACCAACCGGGTACTTAGATGGAACTAACCATAGAAACCACCACCAACAACCGCCCAACTTGTCTTCACCTATCTTACATACATATACATACACTATGTTATAAAAAAAATCGCATTCCTCTAAAGAAGAAAATTCACAAAACAAACACGCTGATCTCGACGACAACTTCGTCGGCAGTTCCGCCGTACCGTAAAATGGTTATATAAGTTAGCTTTACACCAAATACCGTTAGACGACACATTTGTGATCGTGAATATTCATAAACCTTTCTTACTGCTTTAGCACGCTTATAAATATACATATAAAATACTAATTATTTATCATCATCACTAAGATTTGCAGGAAATTGTAAGTTTTTAACTTATAATTATCAATTATAATATAATAATATTTTAGTTCTTATTTACATAATTGTTGTTGGTGGCGCTTCACAACATAGTGCTATTAACAAAATATACAATAAAAAGAATACTTCTCTGCTAATTAACTAAATTGACCTATCAGTCATAAAAATACCATACAAATTCCATAACAACAATGAATGTTCAATGAATGTAAAGGTTTTAGTTAATAGTAATAAATAATATAAATGGTAAAAATTATAATTACGACGTAACAATAATATTCATTCAGTACATACACACACATTATGTACAGGAAAATATTTGTCAAGCAATTTGTCTATATGATATTACTTATATATTATATTACTTATATAATTAATTAAACTATTTCACGTGTGCAAATGCAGTAAGTAAAGTGTATATATATTGGCGCGCACAAACGCGCTGCCTAAGGGTATTTTGTAAAAAGCTACCTTTCATAGCGATTTTACGGTAACCGCAGAGTCGCCGAAGAGGTTGAGTTGCTGTCGATATCTGCGTGTTTGTTTCCTGAATTTACTTCGTTAGAGGAATGCAAGTGTTTTTTTTTTGTAACATAGTGTATGTATATGTATGTAAGATATGTGAGGAGAGAGAAGTTTGGCAGCTGTTGGTGCTCGTTTTCATGGTTAGCTCAGAAAGTAATAGATAGCATGCACAGTTCATGCCGATTAAATCGACTTCTCTATGTCATTATGTTGATAAAATGGCGAAATCCATAAACTTTAGATGGTTATATGTTATAAATTGTTTTGTTTTTTCGGATAAACCGCTGACATTAAAAATATGATTGTTTTTGGAAATTGTTACTGGTTATCAACTCTATTAGGCCCACATATCACATAAGCGTTTGCCTTTTTTCCCTTCAAACATATACTGCACGCCTGCCTGTTACGTTAGAGTTGTCACAATTGCATTGCATATGCGCCTTCATAACATGCTACCCATATGTGCTTATTCGTTGTGGCATACTTCCAATAGGGGAAGAGCTTCATCACATTGTCATTGAAACATACCGGCAAATTGCGACTAATGTGAAGACATGTAGTGCGATAGATGCGCCATTCAAGACGGGCGAGAAGAGACGAATCTCCTGTCAACGAGACGCCGTCGGCAGCATTGTGAGGATCAGACAACAAGCTTCTGTCACTGGTGCATTGGCATTGTGCGAAGTGGAAGTGTACGGGACGTTCGGTAAGACTGCAACATACAGCTAGAACCTATTATTACCAGCATGCATGCAAAATAAGACTTGTAGTCAGTGGCCGAAGCTAAAAAATTGCTCTATTTAAGGAGATACCCCTACTGGAGGTATAACAAGCTGGGACCGGTCTCATTTTGACCGTCTGAATCTCAAGTTTCTGAAAAATGATGTTTTAGTAGCAGCAAACTTGTTCAACATGCTGAGTTAACCCCTTGTGTGCGGCAACCCCTAAAAATGACATTTTCAGTTACTTGCGTACTTTATTAAATCAGCCCTGTAAATGTTTAAAATTGGTAGTTATATCAATGTATTTCATTGAAATTGAGATGTAGCAATATATTTTAGGCAGTTTTATGTCGATATGGCGATTTGTTGTAATTTTGACTAAACTGGAGCACATATTCTTGCACCCTACTACCAATACATGTTACAACAGTGTCAAACCTGGATGTGATTGATGGATAAATCAGTTTGACCATGGTGAAATATACATAACATGTATTGCGATAATGCCAAATGCAGCCTACACGTAGCATACAGATACCACCCAGGAAGTGAAACGAAGACCCCATTTATTCAATCACATGTCTGTGTCCACCTCCATTCCATCATCTCCTTCAGGTTTGTTGTTTTGATTACCACACTCTGTACAAGAACAAGCATCGATGCACTCTAGTCCTGGCAAGGTGACAATGACACTTCCTCGCACTTAAACACTCTTTATCAGTGCAGTAGATGTGAGTCAGGTCCCGAACCTCCAGTGGGACAGATGCCTGAGTGAACATTGTCTGTGTTATACCTCCTTCATCGCAAGCAGACCAACCATGGCCAACTGGTTCGATCACCTCTTCGTTAGGGATGTGGCTATTGCACCAAATCCGTGTTTGGTATTTTGCTATAAGGACGTGCTGTGTGCAGGCATCCTCCGTTGGGGGGAGCATGGATGGGGACTGGTCTGTTGTCGTAGTCATGATGTAGCGCAACTCGTCAAGCGTGTCCATGTCACTCCCCTTCTTCCCGTATATAAGTCGTGCATAGCTGCGAGCAATGGTGGTACTATCCTATAGGTTATCTTCATGTAAATTTCAACAGAATGTCTTACATTTGTCCATTGATCCCAGAGTTACAAAGTTCTTTGAAAGCCTCCGCATATTCGCCCGTGATGTGTCGTGTCATTAGCCTGCGTAGCAATGCGCCTTTGCGCAGTGTGAAGCCTATAACACCTCCCTGGCTCTTTGCTTTACGATTGATTGTTTGTTCCAGGGCTTGATATGTAGGGACACAGTTGAAAATCCAAGTTAGTTAATTCGCCCAGCAATGACAAAGTAGGGGACAGTTTCCACCACAGCTTGTATATGCATTATGATATTTACCTCCCTGTCTGCTCGTAAGAGTCGAAGTAGAATGTTACCAGAATCAAGGAAGCTATCCCAGTATGCAAATGTTTCTGAGTGCTGTCGTCCGTCTTTTCGAAAGCGAGTGATCGTATGCAATACGGACTGTGGAATTGCGTCCTCAGCTTTCTGGAAAACGGTTGCACAGGTAGTTGCATCTTTTGATCAGAAGGACTGCTCCAGATCTCGTACTAGATGCTTGGTTTCATTGGTCAGCCTCGGCAAACAGTTTTTTATGGCAACGGCTTCAGCTGAGGTCAGGATCATCTGCAACAGAGCTTCGTGTGCCAGACGGACATCCCGGATTGCACGGGCGTACAGCTTTCCTTGTAGCATTTGGTTAACCGTGGCAGCTGCATATACATCTGATGAAGTTAGGATGTTCTGAAGTCCACCATCTCAGAATATATCGTCTCCACAGGCACGAGCCACTTCCCATTTGAAGTATTTCATCACGACCTTTGGGTTACTATCCGTTTCATTTTCTACTTGATAGTGAATGCACTAACAGTGGAGTGTTCAAAGAGGCCGCAACCGACATTCACGAATACACAGAGACAGTCAGCGATTACATCACCTTTTGCGAGGGTCTTTACATTCCGACGAAAACAATAACAAGCTACCCCAACGACAAACCGCGGTTCAATACTTATATCAAACACAAGCTACCGGCGAAACAAGATGTCTACAAAGACAATGACAAAGATAAATACAAGAAAGCGAGATATGCAGCGGAAAAGGCCGTCAAGACCAACAAGGCCAAATACCGTGACAAGCTTGAGGAGAATCTCACCACCAACAACTCTAAGAACGTTTGACAGGGTCTGAACGCCATAATTAACTACAACCGTCTCCAAGAACACTACGGCTACCGACACTAATCTTCCTGACATATTGAATGACTTTTATAGCCGGTTTGATAAACTGAACACTACTTCTCTTTCCTCTATCACTCCCTCCTCAACCCTCCCTCCTTTCACAATTGACGAATATGTTGTTAGACGCATGTGTCAACGTCTAAATAGCAGAAAGGCTGCCGGTCCGGATAACATCTCTCCATGTTTACTTAAACTGTGTGCCAACCAGCCGTCGGGTGTATTTACAAACATATTCAATGTGTCTCTTTCCCAATGTAAAATCCCTCATTGCTTCAAAAAGTCAACTATCATTCCTGTTCCCAAAAAATATACAGCCTCTTGTTTAAACGATTACAGGCCTGATGCCTTGACTTCTGTAGTCATGAAGACACTCGAGCGCTTGGTCCTGATGTTTCTGAAATCAATTATCGACCCATTGCTTGACCAATTTCAATTTGCATATCGCAACAATAGATCTGTTGACGACGCTGTCGCTCTAGGATTGTTTTACGTTCTTCAACATGTCGACATCCCAAATACTTACGTTAGGGTCCCTTTTGTTGATTTTAGCTCTGCTTTTAACACAATTATCCCATAATTTTTTTTTTATATGATACAGAGTCTCGGTGTTCCTCAATCCATGTGTCTGTGGATCCTCGATTTTCTTTTAAATAGGCCGCAGGTTGTAAAAATAGGCAGACAACTTACCATTATCAGTTACGTTATCTGCTGGCATGCCTTAGGGCTGTGTTATGTCACCAATGTTATATTATAGTTTTACACATGATTGTTTATCTTGTCACGTACGTACTAAAATATTGATATTTGCCGATGAAATTACAGTGATAGGGCTAATAACAAATTCTGATGAACTTTCTTCAGGGCATCAACAACACTCGCTGGAACAAACTAGATCGAACTTGCCAGCTTGGGCTATGAATAATAGCTTATCATTAAAGTGTTTCTTCAGCTTCTCATTAAGCTTCCATGAGGGATAGTCACTTGACATTACATCTGAATGTCTACCTTCACTGATTATCTCAATGAATCGTTCATGTAGGGAGGACAAGTTTGGAAGCTTTGTGGTACTTGAGAATATGGTATTTTCGATTTCCTCACTAAGCACAGAACAGCCTTATTATAATCATTCAGGGACTTCTGTGTTTCTGCCTTGGTTTGATCAGCCTTGGTATGTTTTGGTGTAACGTAGCGAGTGTAACATCACTAGCATGGTCTATGCTATTTGGCATCGAATGCGAATAAGTCCTGATAGGAGAGCATTCGCATCTGAATAATATCATCAAGTCTTTCCACAGCTAATAAACGTTTACGTTTTATTACTTCACTTGAGCTTTAGCATAGATGTCAATTATCATCTTTACCTTGGTCAGTGGATAAGTCGCGTAATGGCGAACACGACAAAGTGAACAGCGGTGCAGGCAGGTTTTTCACTGGGGGGACATTGTGATTATTATGGCTGGGACTTTCCAAATGCCTACCCTAACCTCATTCATCAAAAAAGCAAAAATTCAAAAAAGTATTTTTTGCATTATCGCAAACATGGTTATACAAAATTCAAAATAGAAAGTCAAGAAAATTAGAGCTTACTTGATTTTTGCATTGTCATGTCAAAATCAAGTTAGTGTTGCAAAATGTTATTCCGAATTTTATTTGTTATCGGTTTCAAAGTGAGAGATAACATTATTATAGAATTAAAACTATACCAACATGTAGATTGTGTAGTAGACAAGAATGACATCTGGAACGTTGCCAGGTAGTTATCGTCACGCCAACTTTTGATGACATGTTTGACCTTGACTAAATGGGTGGTCAGATTGACATAAAAATGCGCTTGCAACATGAACTTTGACTTATGAATATAAGCAAAACAATTATCTAAATCGAACATAGATAAAAAGTTAAATAGTTCACAAATTATTTGGCATATGGGTCAGAACACAGTACAGGAACACCAAAAATGGTACATCTCACTAATAAATTCAAATGCATAATTTGTATTCAAAATGAGTACATTCTGAGGTAACTCAATAATTGTTTTTAAGCTTAACTAAATGTAGTGGTTTAGCATTATACACACTTCAGCTTCAACTGCATGTAATTTCATGCGTCTAACAAAGATTGTTATTCCCGTAGAATTCACGCAATGTGTTCTATAAACGTAACACTAAAGTAATTTTAAAACTGCATGTTTTCAAACAACTTACCTATACTTGCGAAGTTTGCTGCTGAAGTTCACTGCCGCTTTACGACATTTGCTACATAATGTTAAGGCGTTGTTCAGCTATACACTATTAAATAATTACACATAATCAAATGAAAAAAACACAACGTCAGAGCTTATAAAGATTCCACATTAATCAATTAAAGTATGCTAGCTTATTGAGTTCATTATGTGTGTATCGAATGTCGTAAAATTGACATCGCCCCAATTCAACAAATGTACGACGTATGGAGGTCGGTCAATTGTTTGTTTTATTAATGTGTTTACATATTTGTTACAATTAATACATATCTGACAAGCATATAGTACACAGAACACGAACGGCTAACCCCTCAATCAATATATAGCAATACTTTTAAACTATAAGCACTTTTCTGCCGGGGTCCCGTACGCGGCGCCTTACACACGTAAATATATACAAGGGTCAGCAATAATGTGCTCAAAACCAATCAAAATATAAAATAACATTCCGAATAATGGCATAAATCATTTCCTTTATGTCTAAACTATATCCACTAACAAGGAAAAAGTAATATAAAATGCAATCGTGACGCAATGCATAACTGGTCTCCCGTACGCGGGGTTTAACATATATATATATATATATATATACAAACATATATATATATATATAAATATACTATATATATATATATATATATATATATATATGTTATATATATGTTTGTGTATGGGAAACTGGTGTTCTACGAGAACGGATATATATATATATATATATATATATATATATATATATATATATATATAAAACATATACGTACATATACACATAATATATAATTATACTATTATAATCTAGTCGGTCAACGATGTAAGTGTATAACACGGCATTATTTCAGAATTTCCGCGAAAACATGCTAGCTACAACCTGGCATTTCGGAAACGCACTCAACAGAGTACGTTGTATTCGTCGTCGCTAGCGGTAGATGGGAATTCTTATAATGGCGGAAAACACTGTGCACACACAAGGGCGGCTAAGAACAGTTGGTGGCAAGTCGACCTGACGGCCATTTACGAGATCTTGGAGATAGTCGTAACAAGTCAGCGAGACAGCGAAGGTATTACGGGATTGTTTACGCGTGCGTGCGTGTTTGCGTGTTTGTGTGTGCGTGCGCGTGTGTGTGTCTTACCTTTTATACTAAGAGAGTTGGGTTTTACAGGGAACAAGCTTCGTGACTTCGTCGTGCAAGTACTAAACCAATATAACGACCCTCCAATCACTGTCTGTGCAACCGTGGGAGCATCGTTTGAATTAGGGGAAACGAGACGAATCCGGTGTCATACAAATGTGTATGGCAATGTCGTCAAAGTTCAACTGAATGGGGTGTCAAGGAGAATCCTTTCCCTCTGTGAAGTGAAAGTATATGGATTATACAGTAAGTTACTTACTTTATTGCTGCTGTATCATGCACAACGTATCCGATGCTGCTGTTAGCACTTACTCTAACCATGGTTGATAGATTTAATTAATTTAATTTGTGTTATGTATCAGACAACGACATTAGCACACAGTTCCCTTAATAATGGCGTTGAGCTTAATTTCGTTCCTTTTATTATATTACCAATTGTTCATAACAACACCAAGTGTTATGGATTACCCTTTATGTGCACACACACACACACACACACACACACACACACACACACACACACACACACACACACACACACACACACACACACACACACACAACACACACACACACACACACACACACACACACACACACACACACACACACACACACACAAATATTTGTATATATATATATATATATATAATACATAATTATATCAATGTATATGCATATATGCATTATATATATATACATCATATATATATATAATATATATATATATATATATATAATATATACATACATACATACATACATACATACATACATACATGCATACATACATACATACATCATGCATACATACATACATGCATGCATGCATGCATATCATACATACATACATACATACATACATACATACATACATACATACATACATACATACATACATACATACATACATACATACATACATACATACATACATACATACATACATACATACATACATACATACATACATGCATGTATACACCTAAATGCAGCTTGCCCATACTCCTCCATTAACATATATACGACTTTCCAACTCCGACAACAATGCTATTAAAATGACAAAGAAAATACATTTATTTTGTGTACAAATTCATATATTTGTGATTGTAGTAAGTATATCGTTTTAATACAGTAAGCGAAGAAGTGGATATGACGATGAACCTCGCTCGAGGAAAGGCAACGAAGCAGTCGTCCCTACATCACATCACGTTAGTAGCATCGAATGCGGTTGATGGTCAAAAGTCCGTACTTCACCCCTGCAGTGTCACAAGCAAAAAGGTTGACAATTGGTGGGAGGTGAACTTGGAAGCCGTCTACGATATTCGAGTGGTTACATTATCTGGTGCCAAATGCTGCGGTATGTTGCACTATTTATTACACAAATGTAGACACACTATTGTTGCAATACCGATGGTGCACAGTTGAAAAAGGAAATGACTCATTGGACGCTGTTAAACGTTTTGCCGTTGGATTAATTACTTTGTTGTCGGATTACACCCAGGTACTGCAAATATATAAGTATAGCTCATTCTGTTGTCGCAGTTAAATTTCATTTGCAATTTGTCACTGAGATTTCGTTTATATTTTCATTTACTCCAACAGATGGCATACTTGGGCCATTGGTGATCGAAGTATTCGATCCGAATGCAGTGAACGTATGTGTAAAATTGAAGACAGCTTGGTCAGACGTCACGCGAAATTTCACTTGTGCCCCGCACTCGATTGGTAGCAAACTTCGGCTCAAACAAAAAGGCCAACTAACCATATGTGAAACTGAAGTATTCGGACTTTACAGTAAGTTACATGTCATTTGACAAGTGTGTTAATCAAATATACTGATTAATTAATTGATTAATTTGAGGCGGATAACATAACGATACAATCGTTATTATAAACAGTAGCTGTTGTTAAATGCACAACATGAAAGTGAAACTATACTGTAGACTATATCGAAAAGATAGAGGGGTAGTTTAATTAATGACAACCGCGCACGCTACATTTTACTAGATATGTGACTACATTTGTTTTTCTCTTGTCTCTCAGTCTGTCTGTATGTCAGTCTGGCCCCGCCCGCCCGCCCGCCCGCCCGCCCGCCCGCCCGCCCGCCCGCCCGCCCGCCCGCCCGCCTGCGTATGTAACTGATTTGGTCAACATGTTTGCATGTTTCTTCAGCAATATATCACCTTATGTTAATGCATATTTCAAAGGTATATTTAACACGTGACCACCTTTCTCTTGCCAAACATTACGTGGGCAGATGTATCCGCGTTCTTTGTTTTCTGAAATGGTCGACTAAGAACCGAATGGCGATTCAGTTGCAGACAGGGATTGGACGAACACAGCAGTGGACCGAACGCATAATCTGGCTCTCAGAAAGAAAACAAAACAAACGACTACATTTATGGACAATCCAGAGCTCGCCTCTTATAAAGCAGTTGACGGTAACATGAATCCGGATGCAGGCCAATTCAGCTGTGCTATCACAAAAGGCGCTACTGAGGGCAGCTGGTGGGAGGTGAATCTGGAGGCTGTGTATCAAATCCGGGAGGTGGTGATAACCAGCCGTGGCGACTGCTGTCGTAAGTTATTAATACGTTCGATAGGACATATTTGTATTTTATAACGATTACTAATATTTGCCAAATGTCTAACCAAGCTTGATACTTACATGTATGTCAACTGTAAATGATTGCCTTTCTGATGTCTTGTCGGGGATGGAATCAAATAAATTGAAGCTTAATGTCAGTAACAGTTATCCAATTAGTGACGTTACAAAGACGCAAGACTGTCGAATTCTGTCCAGCTAAAATAGTTAGTAATGATACATCACTACCATATACCGATTGGAATTTAGGTGTTGTCTTTGACAGTGATTCCAGCTTTCACCAGTACATTTCACAAGTATGCAAATCATGTTTCTATCATACGTGATTTCCGTGTAATCCGGCGTCATTTGTCTTTACCGTCTGCTAAAACAATATAAGTTGCTCTGATTAATAATCGACTAGACTGTTGTAACTCACTTTTAAATAACAGTGCCAACGAAACGTATCCAACATATGCATAATTGTTTAGCAGGCGTAGTAGTAAATGTCCCTCGATTCTCACCACCACTACCGCTACATAAGCAGTTACACCGGATTCCAGTTGTAAACCGAATTAAATATAAATTGGTTACTGTTACATACCGTACTCTTTCTACTCAACAACACAACCAACATACTTAGTTAATCTGCAATATTTCCCTGATATATCTAGGACCCTTAGATCATCCCTTTCCAAACAACTTGTTGTTCATAAAACTAAGCTGAATATCAATAAACATGCTTTCTATGTGGATGTGCCAACAACTTGGAATCAAGTACCTATTACGATTAATTCTTCAGACACCTTTCGTAAAAAAACCTGAACACACGTGTCTTTAAATTGCTTTTCCACCTTACATTTTCGCCGGTTCCATGCTCCAATGACACATTTTGCCTATCCCCGTACATGACTAGTCAACTGATTTTGTTTCTTGCTCATCTCAGCTTGGATTTTTAAGCATATACGCGCTATAGATGCTTAAAAATAATTAGTGTTACTTGAATAGCGTGAAAAGTGTTCATAAACGCATAAATATAACAATTAATGTTTAAGATGCAAACCAGTGGAATAATGAAAATTGTCGTCTCTATGTCAACTCAGTCGTATCAACTATTGCATGTTTATATACATGTCGTGTCAGTTATACAGAACAACATCCTCCGGTGTAACAATACGGTTTATCGGTTTATGTTATACGGTAAATTGACCTCTCAAGACATTTGTGTGTTACTAATTTTAACGGTCGTGTTACATGACCTACTTAATGCGGCCAAAGCATACGAAAAACTAAAGGCAGGTACATTTACTAAATATCAACAATCTGATCAATAAGCAGTCTCCTCATTTCAGAAATATCCTCCAACATTTTATTTATACAATTAAGTCGCGTCTGAACTCTGAGGATATAGGTGGATTTCTGAGGATAGAGGTGGATTTGTTTCACTATTGCTATCATTACTATTGTATATGTTACAACCATCACAGAGACACAACTTCGTGACTTTGCGATTGAGGCCTGGGCCCCGAATGGGAGAACGTTATGCGCATTTGTGGAAACAGCCTTTGGATTGGGTGAAACAAGACGTATCATGTGTAAGCCTGGGACGGTGGGCTCGCGAGTCAAGATCGTCACCAGCTCAATTGAACCGCTTGCTTTGTGCGAAGTACAAGCCTATGGAGCGCGCAGTAAGTTACCGTGGATTAATTTACTGTATCTGCAGCCTATGTCTCGCAATATAATGAAAGTCTGCACCACAGTTTTCTTATGTCACTGCATGATCTTCCATATGTGCTGACAGCAACGTTGTTAGCGGTTCCCCGATACAACCTTGCGGTTCCCGATACGACATGGGCGCCGTTCTTTCTCTCGAGCGGGACCAATTCCGGAATGCACTACCCGATGAATTGCGTCACACAGAGTGCATGAGCACGTTTTAAGACTTATTATTTATGCGTTTAATGTCTAGTTTGTCTACACCTTTCACCCTTATTATATATATATATATATATATATTATATCAACTAGCATGTCATTTTAATTATGTATTAATGATTCTTTTTTTCAAGTTAACATATATTTTATTTGTTATTATTAATTACAACTTACACAAATATTATATTGCTGTAGTCATTTATTAATAATTAACTACTATGTATATTATAATATATTTATTTATTCTGCTATATCTCTTTAATATAAATGTTTCTAGTTCAGTTTGATTTAGATATACGTACATCACATTGATTTAGATATACGTACTCATATGTTTTACGTGACATTTTATTATATTTATTTGTTATAACGTTATCATGTTGTCAACACTACCGCATAATTTATACTTATCATTTGTAATGTATACATCAAGTTTTTTTATGTTAATAGCGTGTATTTACGGTTCCTTCAGAACATCGAGAGGTGCATAAGATGCTTAACCTTGCGCGAAGACGAGGCACAAGGGTATCTAGTAAGGTACTGGTTAGTGGTTTTAACGCGGTGAATGGCAATTCAGATCCTACGCCTGAAATAGGCGGCTGCCTCATTACTGCTGGTCACCCTACTGACAACTGGTGGCAGGTTGATTTGAAGGCTGTGTACGACGTCTGGGAGGTGGTAGTGACGAACGTCGGACACTGCTGTGGTATGTTGGACTTCTTATTGAAAGTATTACTTTGGATTGTCTCTTATCCCGTGTGTGTGTGTGTGTGTGTGTGTGTGTGTGTGTGTGTGTGTGTGTGTGTGTGTGTGTGTGTGTGTGTGTGTGTGTGTGTGTGTGTGTGTGTGTGTGTGTGTGTGTGTGTGTGTGCGTGCGTGTGCGTGTGCGTGTGCGTGTGCGTGTGCGTGTGCGTGCGCGTGCGCGTGCGTCTGTGTGTGCGTGTGCGTGCGGGTGTGTGTGCGGGTGTGTGTGTGCGGGTGTGTGTGTGTGCGGGTGTGTGTGTTTGTGAGTGTGTGTGTGTGCGCGCGCGTGAGAGTTCGCGCGTGCGTGCATGCGTGCGTGTAAACATTTAGATAGTGCATGTGGTGTGGTGTATGTATGCCCGCTTGTATGTGACCATATAAATATACGTGACAATATGTATATGGTCTGTATAATCACAGGTGTACACAGGCTTGGATAACCTAGTTTAAATTATTAATACTTTGCGTTCGACAAAGCATAACATAAATGTACAAAATTATACGATTAAAGTTACCATTAGGCATATCGGAAGTTATATAAAAATACCTCACACAATTGCAAGTTATACATAACAAAAGCTCGCCCCATCTTAGAATCACAAAACCAGTTTTCCAAACATCGTCCTACATGAAACAACAATTTTAGTAGCAATGGCTTGGCGAAATACCCCAAAGAACAAAGAATCATGAGAACAAGATGGGTCGACCAATTCAAACACAACAGTTAATTTCCGTAATTAATACCAAACAAGAACAGCAACAACAACTATGGCTTGATTACTCGTCCAGTGTGGTCACCGAGTGTTCAAGCTATATGATATAATATAATATTATATATCATAATGCATTGCATCGCATCGCATCGCATCGCATCGCATCGCATCGCATCGCATCGCATCGCATCGCATCGCATCGCATCGCATCGCATCGCATCGCATCGCATTGCAGTGCATTATGATATATATATATAGTTATATTATATTATATCATATAGTGATCTGATCGCTGCATCGCATTCTGATCGCATCGATCGCATCGATGCATCGATAGCTTGTTCATTAGTGCTGTGCTGTGCTGTGCTGTGCTGTGCTGTGCTGTGCTGTGCTGTGCTGTGCTGTGCTGTGCTGTGCTGTGCTGTGCTGTGCTGTGCTGTGCTGTGCTGTGCTGTGCTGTGCTGTGCTGTGCTGTGCTGTGCTGTGCTGTGCTGTGCTGTGCTGTGCTACTTTATATATCGTACACAGCATATATTACATATCATGTAGCATACACACACGCACGCACGCACGCACGCATGCACGCCCGTACACACACACACACACACACACACACACACACACACACACACACACACACACACACACACACACACATACACATACACACTTCTTGTTCGTCCACCCGTCGGGGACGATGACCATGACATCACTGATCTATCGCATGTAGGCGATGTGTCCGGATGTAACTGATAAGACTGATTCTGGCACAACAATTTCTGTCGCAGTTTGGACATCGAAGAGCACTGGTACTCGCAAAGCCTGTTTCCGCAGCAATGTTTTGCGGAGACGTCTCTTTTCTTCCGCCTAGTGTATCTCGGTGTGTTCATAGGACTCAGCTCCCTTCCGAATCAGGCTGCGCCAGGTGCCTCGCTCAGCTGATAGGCTTTCCCAAGACTATTTGTTGATTTCAAAAGCCTTTAGGGAGGATTTGAGGGAGTCTTTCTAACGTTTACGCTGACCGCCAGTAGACATCCTCCCCTCTGACAGTTCTCCATGCAGCAGGCGCTCTTGTAACCTTTCACCGCTCCTTCTGACAACATGGTCAGCCCATCGATGTTGAGCTTCCTTCAGTAGAGCATGAGCCCAGCACGCTTGAGGTCATGTCTTGCCAGGTGACGCGAAGCAATCTGCGCAGGCAATTGATGTGGAATCTGTTTAGGTTCCTTGCGTGCCTACAGTAGACAGTTAATGTTTCGCAGGCATAGAGGAGAGTGGTCATGACTACAGCTTTGTAAACGTTAGATTTGTTACGAGATTGAGTCCCAGTCTGTCCCACACACTCTGTGCTTGCCTTGGCAATTCTTGCATCAACCTCGTCGTCGATAAGCACATTTCTGGACGAGGTACTGCAGATCTCAGTGAACTTGTCTACAGTTTGCAGCTTCTGGCCCTTGATGGTTGAACTTGAGCAGTTTGTGTTGGGTGCTGGAACATGATATCCGTTTTCTTTGTGCTGATAGTAAGTCCAAAGGCATCGCAGACAAACAAAAATGTGTCCATGTACCGCTGCATCTCATCTTCTGAGCATTCAGACCGC
>JAODUO010000599.1:295000-310000 GCA_025642075.2 Ridgeia piscesae
GTTAACCCAACTAGTTGTTAAGAAGAAATCGTATCATTTGGGCGGGTGTGTGTGAGAGTGTGTATATCATGCATTCAAAGGTGTGGTACTATCACCAGAAAAAATAATACGTTTGAAATGAAAAAGCTCCAATTAATAAAATATTATTTATTGTAGTGAACTTCACTGCCAGTCTAAATTAAATTCTGCTATGAAAGCTACGCGACAATGTTCTAAATACTTGTTTATTTCCTGAACAAATTTTAAAAGGCTTGTTATTCCCACAGGTATACATATTAACATAACTTCGTGAGAGCTACTATGCCAACTTTATTGGCTGTATAATTATGGACGGTATGACATTACTAACATATAGAATTTGTCAGAAATGATTAAACTTATGTTATTATATTTCGAACAGATCCGCTTCGAAACTTAAGTACCAGGTATTTGTTTACCAATCACATGAATTGGGATCTGACGAATGGTGGAAACATAAAACATATAATGGAACTTAAAACAAATGACGGCGCATGCAGCAAGGTCTTGTTAACAAATTAACGGATGGTGATTGTGGCTTCCTGGTCAGTACAATGAACGATTTATTTGTATCTGAAAGTGACCATTTGTCTCGGTCAAATACAAATCACAAGGTGTTCACGGTTAACGAAGAACACATAATTGCTTTATTGATTGATTGTCTGGAACAATATTGAATACAAACACATGACGTATACATACAAATCAGGATAGACAATCAACAATAAGCAGGAAAGAAGCAAACCGCTTATAATTACTCTTTTTTTCAATTATCAATAAAACATGTATGCCACCTTGGTGCAATGATGCTGATGCGAGCATACCACAGTTAATCAAATAAATGTCATAAAACATAATGATACAATTTGTCTATTAGCTATGCTATTCACAATTATGCATACATACTATTGTACTGAATTATACCACAGTATCGTGGTATAATTGTGCAGTGTTTCTTGTTAATATGTTATCCAGATGTATTGCTTCATTGCCTTTTTAAATATAAACAAACGTTTCAAAACCTGTCCAAATATTATAAATTGTTATGGATAGACATCTACTCATACAAATACCAAATGTGTGTATGAATGTAAAAAAGCATATGTGTACGCATGCAGTGTATATATATATATATATATATATATATATATATACATTATGTAATATGGGAATTAATTATGAAAGTTCTACATACGTACTTGGTAATATTAAAAAATGCTTTATTATTATGAATTATTATTATTACTCCTAGAAACAAATTGGTGAAACGTGATATTATTAAACTGTAGACATGGCATGCACGTGTGTATGCGGATATGTGCACGCGCGCACACATACACACTCAGTGCGTTCTTATAGTATATAGGTGTCATGCCGTATCATGGACATTTAAACACTTTGCTGTATATAGTATATATTTACTTCATATGATAATATCCCATATCTGGTGTCGAAATGAGCTGATGTATTTTATGAATATACTTTTGTTTTAGATCCCTATGACTCAATAGACATTGGACATAACCTGGCTCTCTGGAAACCAACAAACCAATCGGGTGACGCTTCTCCCAGATCACATACTTCTTCGATAGCAGTTGATGGTGATTCTACAGTTCATGGCTCCCGTGCATATACACGAACGTCCTACAGTGTCGATGCTTGGTGGCAAGTTGACCTGGAGTCGGTTTACGAGATTCGAGTCGTCATGATAACTCGTAAGTTAGAACAATGCAATGGTATTAATTTTATTTTGTAAATATAATGTCCTCATCGCCAAGTGGGAGAAGATGGCGTTGTGTTAGATAAATTCACATAAATTATCAGACAAACATTTCATGTGACACATATCGTTTGTCTACGTATGACGGGTTTAATTCATTGTGAATAACTATTTTATGTGTAGTAGTATCAATCTTGTTTTACTTATCACTGTTGTCCTCTAGGTTTGTATTTTATGAGAGCTGCATCTAGACCTAGCAATGTAAGCCGAATAGCAATTGGCCAAACTGTCCAGTATATGTATTCAATTTATATAAACGATCTCACAAAGAAAGTGTTTATTTGTAATGAAGCATTGTGGTTTCGTGGACAACATCCTTCACGATGTCATATAAACACAGGTATTGAAACTGTATTTAGTTAGGTAAAAAACACAACCGTAAGCGCAACATCTGATCAACATATGAATCATTGAACACAAAATGTAGTGCAAGAATTGACTTTTTCTATAGGAAAAAGTATGTTGTGAATGACATTTGAATATACTACTAGTATATTATTAGGCTATTAATCCAGTTGATATCCTAGTTTGAAGGCTACCTCATGGAAATTAATAGACAACAAATTGTACACAATACCACACAGGATATTTGTTTCGCTTGTTTTAATTATTTAACATAATTACTCATGTCGTCAAATACTCAGATATGTTAATACAGATACTAACGTTACAACAATAATAATAATAACTTTACACACTGGAAGAAAATGGGCAATTAAACCTTAATTGTTGGTGTTAAGCATTACTGTTACTTCCTGCTCCACGTGTATTTATCATTATTTATGTTGTCTAAGCACTTCTGTTCTCCAGTAGGGCTTTTGTAGTCTCCCTTTCTCCACGATATTCTCATCACCACAGGTCTGGCCGGGTTTCTGGTATACCAGTTTACCTTGTTATTCAGTTCCAATTTATTCTTCGGGTATACCAAGAGGCGTACTTTAAAATAGCTCTCCGAAATCCCCTTTGTATCTCGTTTTGTGTATATGTGACCCTTTTCAAGGCACAGGACGAACTTTACTGCGCAGCGCGGCCAAGACTCTTTGGAATGTGCTTCTTTCTAGTGTTAACAAGTTAAAATGTTTGTTAAGTTCCGCCGTCATTTAAAGATTGATGACAACTGGACTTGTCTATTGACTCTGAGGTCAATCAATCCTTTTGGTATTGGTGCGCCTCTGAGCTTGGTTTTTAAGGATTTAGGCGCAATAGAAGTTACCTAATTATTATTATTAAGCCCTTCTACGCGCAAAGCGGCCACAGCTCACAGTTCCTACGTATGCCGTTTGCCGCAAGCAGATATTTTTTCACATTAATCACCTCGTTCAAACCACTGACCTCAGCTCTGTTCAGAGCATGGACACATGTGCAGTCGCTATCTTGTGATAAACAGCATTCTTTGTAAATTAAGTGGGTTGATGTGGAAGGAAGCTTGCTGAGTAAATAACGCGGAATGTCCATTTACCTGTTATCGTCAGAGAAAACAATATTGTATGACAACGAGGCCAAAGTGGCTGTCTCGATTCACATTTTACTGTGGTCAAGGTTTCAGTAGTCAAATTTATGTTTTAAATTGGGTTTTTGCATCTAAATTTGTTTCAGAAAACAGATACACTAATAACATCGGTGTTCAAGTGTTGCGACCAGATTCTCCAGTTGTGCAAACATGCGCATATCAAGGCCGTTGGAGGCATGGAGATACAAGACGTATAGAATGTCAACCGGGTATTACAGGCCGGCTTGTCAGGGTCGTTTCCGACCACAGTATCGTGTTAGAGCTGTTCGAAGTCAAAGTCTATGGAATATACGGTAAAATAAACAAAAAGCGTATATGATGGATGATACTACACGGTATATGCTTATATTTGTGTGTGTATATATATATATATATATATACATGTATTTATGTATGTATGTATGTATGTGTGTATTATGTATGTATGTGCGTATGTATGTATGCATATATGCATGCATGAAGCACACACGCACGCACACACACACACACACACACACACACACACACACACACAATATATATATATATATATATATATATATATATATATATATATATGCTATGCATGCCTCTATGCATACATGCATACGATCTGCATGCATGAAACACACACGCGCACAAACAAACACATACACACATTTCAAGCATGCCTCTATCCATAGACATATACGCATATACAAACATACATACGCACATATGTATGTTTTATATATATATATATATATATATATATATATATGTGTGTGTGTGTGTGTGTGTGCGCGTGTGCGTGCGTGCGTGCGTGCGTGCGTGCGTGCGTGGTGTGTGTGTACAGCTATTATACTGTCAACAAGAACAACTAATGGTAGTGCTGCTGCTGTTGCTTCTGCTGCTGGTGCTGGTGCTGTTGCTGTTGATGCCAATGCTAATGCAGCTGATAATTGTACTTATGTGGTACGTTCGATTATTCACTCATCTATAATGACTGTTATGTCTGTCGCTTTTTGTGCCTGTAATGTTTTATTTGCGTAATTTATCTTTTCAGCGGCAAAATCTGACAAGTCGACCGAGGCAGGAGGTATTACACCAGCATTGTCTATGAGTGAATGACGTTTTTTATTCGACCAGTATTTCAACCAAACGCATACACTGCATCCATGTGAAACAAATCAGAATCAGTACAAATATAACAATCACAACAAACATGGTAATAGTATATATAATAATTAGTAATACAACATACGGTCAGGAGACTCCTCTAAGACCATAACTTTATAAGTGTATCTTTATTTTTGTCTCTTGTATCATGACTATGTACTTCATGTTTAAACATAATCCTCCAATTTTGTAAATATAATGGTAAATCATGGTGTAGATATTTATAGTAAAATTTTAATTGTTGTAATTTAAGGATGTCATCTACTTTTAATAAGCTGAGCTTTTTATACAGTGGTTCAGTATGGGAAATGTAGTTACTTAAGTAATAATTCTCATGGCTTTTTTCTGTAGTTTTATTATTCTGCGTGATTCAAAGCCCCATGCCATGATGCTGTAATTTATGTGTGGCACTATTAATGAATTATATAATATTGTTTTAATATCCAGAGGTAACATATGTCTCAATTTGTTTTAAATTGCAATTGTTTTAGAACACGCATTTGATATTTTTTTCAGTATACTTTTTCCAGTTTAAATTTGTATCTATAATTAAAAAAACATAGGTAACTTGTTCAATGTACTATCTATCTTCAGGTTAAGTATCTGTATATTTGTCTTTTGAAATATCATGTATTTAGATTTTACTACATTTAGTGATAATTTATTGATTTTGAGCCACTCACTTATCTTAAGAAGTTCTTTGTTTATTAATGTTTCTAGATTTTGGTCATGTATGTTATCATTGAACGTGTTTAGTGTACTTGATAGAGTTGTATCGTCGGCGTAAATGAAAAAGTTAAACAATTTAGTTGCTTGAGCAAAACCATTGGTATATATGATAAATAAAAGTGGTCCTAAGATTGAATCTTGTGGTACGCCTGTTGTTATTAATGACGTATTTTATTTGACATTGTCAATTTCCGTGTATTGTTTACGGTTTTCTGGGTAGCTGCTGAATAATTTTAGATTTATTTCGTGTACACCATAATATTTCAATTTAGCAATTAAAATTGTATGATCAATTGTATCAAAAGCTTTGGCAAGATCTAAATTAATATTAATTGGCATTCCATCCTTGTCAAGTTGGGTTATTATTAGTTCAAGTGCCGCACATTCTGTTGAATGCTTCGGTCGAAAACCATATTGATGATCAAACAAAAGCTTAGAGTCTTGTAAGTAGCATGACAGTTGTTCAAAAATAATTGTTTCTAGTACTTTTGAAATAGCTGGTAGAAGAGATATTGGTCTATAATTACTAAATACCGTTTGCTCTCCTTTTTTATAGACTGGGATTACTTTAGCAATTTTTAATTTATCGGAGAATATTCCTGTGGGTAGCACTTGGTTTGTTAATAAAGCTAGAAATTTGGTTAGTGCTGGTTCGAGAATTATTAGCAATTTAGTGGAGAGACCATCATATCCATAGCTACTTTTGTTGGTTAAATAAATTATTGTCCTCTTTATGACATCTTCTTCAACGTATTTAAATGTAAACTTACTTTCTACTATTTTATTTAGATAATATATATGTCCACGAATGCCTTTATATTTAACATTCTTTGCCAGGTTACTACCTATATTGGTAAAATATGCATTTAATTTATTTACAATTTCAGATTTATCTGTCACTATTAAATCTTTAAAATATTTAGGAAATGATTTATTTGTTTTATGTCTAGATAGTATTTCATTTAAAATTTTCCACGTGTTTTTTATATCAAATTTAGAATAATTAAATCATTTGTCATAATTGTTTTGCTTTGCGAATACTTGTTTTCAAAATGCCATTGCACGTTTTTTTTAAGTTCACCAATAATATGCCATATTCGGAAGATTCAGGGTTAGTGATTTTTAGTTTTTTGTAGAGTTTATCTCTGTATCTTATTGAGATTAACAGGCCTTGAGTTATCCATGTAGACTTTTTATGCTTGTATTTGTAAAATTTCACTAATTTGCTAGTCATATATTGGTTTTTAGCTTGGTTTTTTTCATTGATGATAATATTATGATTATGGTTTGGATCAGTATTTGGTTTAGTGTCTAGTTTACTGTATATATCAGAAGAGTGTATATAATTTTTTACCTTTCCCATAGCCTCTTTATTTTGTACATTAACTTGTATAAATCTTTTGGGATGATCCTCTTTAAGGGTGGTGTCCACGAACATAAAATGTGGCTGGTGATCAGAAAATGTCTTAATTAATATTCCTGCTGTACTTTGTAAAATGTGTGTTGTTAAATTACAAAAGAAATTGTGAATAAGTGTGGCAGTGCATGTCGTGAACCTTGTAGGAAGGGTAATTTGTGGGAAGAGGCTGAATGAAGTTAACATATCAAAGAATGTGCTACAGTGTTCTTGCTCATCTATTGTTAACAAGTTCATATTGTAGTCCCCTGCGAGGATAACACTGTTGTTTTGGTGACACGGCAAATTTGATATGACCGTTGACAATTCATTGATGAATTCATTATAGTTTTCAGTTTACGGCCTTGGAGGACGGTATATGTTTCCTATAGTGATTGATTTCCTATAGTGACTGATCTAAGAATTATAAAAGGTATATTCGAAGTCAACTTATAAAAATGACCAACGCAACTGCTACAACCGATAGCCCCTTCTACATACCAATATTAACGAATAATATGCAATTATGCATGCATAGTAATTTAATTCCCCGAATGACTGAAGTAGGCACGTATAATTTATGTTGCCCCTCCCCATACACTCATATGCTTGCTCCCTCAAAAGAAAAATGAACGCAGACATAGACACGCACCCGCTCAAACCACACACGCGCATATCAAAACAGATATTGGTCTCATTTCAGTGAAGTACCCGACATATATGAAGGTTAATCTGGCCCGCGGAAAACAAACAAAGCAATTTGGAAAGTCTCACTGGAATCCAAATAACGCGGTGAATGGCGACTACACGGGTACGCTGCCGGGAACCCACTGCACACAAACCTCGAATATCCGTGGCAGCTGGTGGCAAGTTCACTTGGAAGCCGTGTATGACGTCAAGTTGGTGGTGATACTTAATCGGCGCGATTGCTGCGGTAAGTAGAATGGTTGGGTTGACTTTGGAAACACATGAACATTCTTAGCTCGTGCGATGACCGTATGACATTGCAGTGTAATCGATGTGATATATTTAGAGGACAATTTATACTTGTTGCAAATTTATGTTAATGTTTAGTCTTATAATCGAGATGTATGAAAGGTAGCCCAATCACAACACTATTTTATATGTAGTTTTCTTGTATACTGCATAGTATTGAATACTTGGTCGCAGTGTTAGAATATAAAAGATGGCGGCTTTGCAGGGGCGATAAAGGCGCTAAACGTTGATAAGCCTACAAATGTGCAATAAGCTTGAACCAAACCGGACATCTTAGCAAACCGTTCAATGTTTTTATGATGCCCAGTAGCGTTTCGTATACTACCAGAATAAAACAACAAATAGGACACTGAAACCCTACATATGTTCACAACTTTTTTCATGTTTCACCTCAATTGCAGTTGTCATTTATAATGTTTGTGTGCGCGCGCGCGCGTGTGTGTATGCGAGCGTGCGTGTGTGCGTGCGTGGCGCGCGTGTAATATGATGTAAATATGTGTTCCACCTTTCTCTTTCATTTTTTAGGTGAGAAATTGTATGACTTTGTCATCGAGGCACAAATGTCAACGAACTCACCAGCTTCGGTGTGTGAAGAGATTACGACAGCTCTTAAAACGAACGAGACGAGACACGTCGGGTGTCGCCTTGGCTCCGTGGGTCGTATTGTCAGGATAAGAATGAGTGGAACAAAGCCTAGAACACTAACCTTGTGTGAAGTGGAAGTATATGGCGGTATGCATATGTGTCAAACCAGTACCCACCGTTATAGTTTAATCTTACTCTCCTCCATAATGCAAGACTTGACATTCAACACGTGTTTTTGTTAAGCTTCCATTTTCCACTTGACAACAGTGGCTTTACCAGGAATCTCATTCATTCTAACACAAACCAAATTCTTTAAGATTTTAGACTTTGTTGTTACATAACATTTAAGATGTATTCGTATTTTAGAGAACTAGTTATAACACCTCATTAGCTGTGTGATATGTTTGCATCAAATAATTATTCATACAATACAATATAATAAATGCCTCTCAGCCGAAACAACCCAAAACCTTAACTGCCTACTCTCAACGAAGTTCCAACGTTATTATAGAATTTATAAAAGTGATAATATGGATTGTACTATTGTCAACAACTGTTCTGTCGCTACCTTAAAGTCTTATTGTCACCGTGTACAAATAAAACTGTTTGAGAGAGGAAAATAAGATGTTTGTGGAACAACTAGTAGAAATAACATTGTCCGTGTTTTTAGCAAAACACTTGAAAACATTAGACGTGTTTATATTTCAAAATAAGTGTTTATTTTTAAACACGTGTCAAAATCGTGTTTTATAACATACGTTTATTATTGGCGTTTACTCCATGTTAGTCGACGCGATTGATTATAATTTATAAGCAATATATATAATTAGTTTTGTAGGAAATTCTGCAACTTAGCGTGTCGTATACCTATTTGCATTAATTGGGATTTTGAGTAAAATGTGATACCATTTAGGTGGCTGACGTGGCAGCCCTACTCAATAGTCCAACGGCGCCGTCATTTATTAATTTATTATCAAGAACGTTATTAACCAGCAGTGACTAAAATGCTCCAAACCCTTTAGTGCCCATTACAAATGCTGCATATGGCTTTAATTGGAATACACACTGACAAGATAATTATTAGAACGCTTAACTAAATGTCAAGCGTTTACTCAAAAATATCACATTTATTTTTAAGCACTTAGCGAGCGTTTAAAATGCAATGCTTGCTGCAACGGACAGTTGTCGCCATCTTTTGACAACGACAATGATTGCGTTATCACTGTCTTTTACTGTAGGGGGCTCTGTCAAAATCCGGTTTACACTTCGAAAGGCGCGGACATTGTTTTTGGGCGTTCTTGTTGTCTTTATTCCGTCGTATCGTTGAAATTGGTAAGTTATATGCATTTCTTTTGGTTGTGTTGTATAACTAAGTATGCACGTAGTATTTGTGGCATGCTAGCACTATCTAGTTGTCCATTTGATACATTATCGAAATGCATAGGATGCTAACATTCATTCTCAAGTTTGCAGCGGAAAACCCGGCGACACTCACTTCACCGTTTACACGTTTAGCATTTTGCAATGACACTGGATCACATATCTATATAAAGTATTGGTGTTCTAAATAACCAGCAATTATTTATTTAACGCAGGATAAACATACTGTAAGTTGCTATGTTGTTATACTGCGCTAGTGTTACTTAACTACGTAAATGTTCTTCGAAGTATTAAAATAATTGATACTTTTAGAGAACAACATATCTAACTAATGACACATCTAAACATGATATTCAATAATATTTCAAGGTTTATGCTGCCTAAGCTAAGGGTGTCAAATTTGGAGTATGTAAAGTAGCTGTTGTATATGTCTGCGTTTCTGATGACAGGCCAAGGCTAAGGTTGATTGTATCCATATGGTTATGCCAACACATTATTATTAAGTTCTTCTTTCACATGTTATTGCCAGGTTGATATGCAACAACTAATGAGGCCCCGTGACTCCTAACAGATACCCTGGTCATCAGTATCCCTGTCGGCCGAAATGAAACTCGAACACCACTGCAATGTCAAGTCAAAGGATGTCAACAAGCAACGGTAAAGTTAATGCTGAAAGAGACATGCTTACCATCACAAACGAACTGGATTGTGGATATGAACAATTACGTAAATAATCTCAAAATTCCCAGCATTCAAGTATGAAAAATGTGTACGTTTATTTAATGTGCAAATGTTTTGCTTTTATATACATCAAAAATTATTTTAGAGTATCAAATTGGCATGTAAACTATTTAGTAAGACTTGCCACAAAGTTAATTAACTGTTCTAGTAATCTCCTAGGTGACCTACATGTGTGATCTTAGTGTGATTTTAAATAAAACTCATACAATTGTCTATCTGTGTAGAAAATAAACCATGCAACAAAATAAAAATAAAACAATCTTTGAATTAATGTAGCAAAAACACATAATTTCCTATTTTGTGTTGAAAGCATACATATTTGTCAGTGGATGTTAGATCATGCACAATTCAAAACCTTTGAAAGTATGGAGTTTTAAGCAGCTTCCTTTCTATAATTTGTTGTGTTTTGTTAGCACCAATATTGTCTGCATATTTATACCATAATCTACATGCACTGGTGTACTTATTATATACATTTGTGTCAATGTATGAGTCTAGTCATGCTATAGTAATACAAAAGGTGTCATTGACGATTTCACTTTGCTTTTGGTCATTACCACCACAACATACCTTAACAAGCCCACAAGGAATTCTAACTACAGAACTATTTTTTTACTAGACACGCGTTAATATATGTGACATATGTGACATAAAAATGTGAACTGAATGGTCTACTTCATCATCCTATATAATAAATACCAGGCAATAATGTATATTATACTTCTATGTTTGGGAAAGAAGATCTTCGAATTGTCACCAAAGGTGTTCCACTTTGTATGATTTCGCTCATATACCTTAAGATTTGTATATGTTGGGTATATGTGCATACTGGTTTGCATTAACAGAGCAATATGACTAGTCTGGATATTTTAGTCATGATTTTAAACATAGTCAAATATCCTACAATATTGAATTTATTAATTTTAAAGTTAACTGCTGATTAAAAACAACTTGCTTGAGATAATATATTGTTAGGATTTCTGTCTATGCTTAAGCCAATATTACACTAGTACAAATTAAAATAACTTTTACTATTCATTAATACTTCCTTCACAAAGGTTGACCATGGGGTTTCTCAGATTAACCGATTAATCAAGTGCTTGCAGTTTGGCATAAGCCACTCAACACAAATACAAGCAAGTACATCGCAATAGCATTCCATGTTTTGTACACAAACAAAATGTTGACTTGAACTGAAATATAATAATCTAGCATATTATTCTAATAGTGGTATACATTGATTCCAAGTATATATAATTAATTCGTTGACATATTGTTGAGAATCACTAGTGATCAGTTTCGGGTACACACGAGTTAGCAATATGTTCATCGCAATATTAACTAACACACATTGACTTTATGAAGTCAAACGTTGAGTAATCAATTGTGACATTCAGTCATGTCATATTTTCTTCTGAATATGGACAATAGTATGTATATATACCACATGTATAAAATTATTGACTATGGCACGTATATTTAACACACAATGCCTCAAAACCTCAACTGCAAGTGATGATTAATTCAGTCAGTTTGGAGAGTAAACACGGATCTACATTTTTGCAAGCATAGCATAATATTGGAGAATTACTTGTATTTGTATAATAACAGTATTGTTTTATGCCTAGTAAAACATTGAAACAATTATAGACATTGATTTGTTGTTGTCAGAATGTGGCTAACTTTTTGAAGAAATATAATAACATATTTGTGTGTGTGTATATATATATATATATATATATATATATATATATATATATATATATATATATATATATTCATAATTAAGACATTCAGACATGTATATCATATTACTCTGATAATGCAACATTGCATATACAGATAGCTAATATGTTATGTTAACTATATATAATATATATATATATATATATATATATATATATATATATGCATTTAGCTCACAATGAATGCTTCAACAACCTCACAAATTGTCAGTGAATTATTAACCGAATGCAAATAATTGTTTTATTCAGTATGTTGATTACCATGTTAAGGTATACTTCTTACTTGGGTCTCCACTTATAAAATACGACTGCATGCATACAAATATATTGGTACTAATTGTTTAATTCAGTGTGTTTATATTATAGCAAGGTATACGTTTTTCTCACGTATCCACTTAGACACTACTGTTATGAATTATGTATGTGGTTGGTTACCCGTATTGACAAAACTGCTACGTTGTACTGAATGCATGAAAATGTGAAAGTGTGTATTAATACAAATTTAAATAATTATATATCGTCACTCTTCTAAGGAATTCTTTGAACAGTTATACATGTGGCTGTTCCAACATTGCCTGCTACTTTTGTACTGCCTGAAAATAATTGAATTGGTGAATTCAAAAGGGGCCCAAAAGATAACACATTGCAGGATGGTATGTTTTCTAATTATCACTTATCATATTACATACGATATTTCACAGATACGAAGGTATAACATATATTAAATATAATATGTATAAATAACTAAACAAATAATTAGAAAATATTGTATCTAATGGAGTAGGCTCCATTTTGAATTCACCAATACAGTTGTTTTATTCATTATTTTCAGATTTTAGAAATGTAAGCAGACACCTTGCACAGAATGAGTTTAAATATAATAGTTGGTGTTTAAATAAAAACACGTTTGGCTTTTAAAACACTAAAAAAAATTGCAAGTATATCTGGCTAAAAAAAAAAACCCGTTATTAAAATGTAGAGTTATATTTTGATCGCTTTATTTTTGTATGTGTTTTATTTTAGACGCCTTCATGGTGTTCTAAGTGATGTCTTATTTTAAATACAGTGTTTATTTGTACTCTTTTAAGAGGTGTTTTAAAATAAAGTGTTTATAAAACAGCATTTGTCGGTGTTTTATTTATGTGTTTTATTTTAAACATGCCGTTTTTGTTTGAAATGAAATGTTTTTTTAAGTGTATCTAAAAAGTGTTTTTAAAAGGCGTTAAAGTGTTTAATAATTGTTTACTGTGTACCTGTGCTGCACTTAGTAAATGTTATTAAAAATGTTTCGGCAAAAATGCTTGTATAAAAAGAAAATTGCGATCCACGACAGTAGTTTTTCCGTTCATCTATCTTTTTTACAAAACGTTTGCGATGTTTTGTAAATAGGCAAGTTTTAATGAACATTTTACATGTGTTGTATCTGTATCCTGGCCTGTACGGATATGTGTTAACATCGATGTGGTAATGGAATATGTTGTACAAGGTTGAGTCAGTACTAGTCCGCAAGTTAATGTTACTTTGCTCATGTTTTGTGACGAAACTGCGCACTATGGGCATTTGTTGGATTATAAATATTGTCATAACCAGTCAATATTTAAACACTTTTATCTGATCTCTCAATTTCCGAATTTCTAATGTTCTTAAACCGCATTCCTTTAGACGCATTTCACATATAATACCACTCAGTGTTGGTATCACTTACGTTACTCCCCTTTCTACTCTTTCTAGCATATATCTGCCCATCTTGCAGCATGGCTCAATTTGTGGTGATAATATTCTAAATGAGTCGTAACTGTTGTTTTTAGCCGACATGTAATTTGTATTTCATGTATAAGTTAGCTTTCCCCTAAGTGATGCAATCATTCGATTTCGATTTGAGGTTGCAATTCCGCAATGAGTTAAAACCTGTATACCAATACTAGTCATTAACCTTAAGTATGTATATTTTACTGTAGTAGGCCTACATATTGAAATGTATGTGCGTTGGTAGACGTTATCACTAGCAAGAGTGATCGTGATCTGAAGCTGAACGTGGCACGATATAAGAAAGCCTCCCAGTCGTCTACTAGTAGCTTAACGTACGGAGCAATGAAGGCGGTCGATGTGGATTTGAATACCTGCAGTTACACACGTTCCACACCTGAAGCTTGGTGGCAGGTTGAACTGCAAGCTACATACGAAATCAAGGCTCTTGTCATAATCACTCCGCCAATCCGCGGTAAGGCCAAATATAAAGCAATGTTAAGAATCGTGGAGGTATCATTAACTAATGTTTTCAGTTAGCGCGCGCGCGGGCACACACATTTTTGTTTTGTTGTTCGCGTTTCTGAGACTATGTTTTCTTCAAATCAAATAACAATATTTCTATTTATTCATATGTGATGATTGACTCTGTGAGAGATGCAAAATGGTTGAAAAATAAATTACAGTAAAACAAGTTGCAAGAGAAGTATGTGATAAAAAAAGAATATAAATTGTATAGCATAGCAATAACCATATGAATAAATACATGATTAAACCAGTGCATCATAAAACAATTTATCATCTTAGATAAGCGATTCCAGTGCAAGTAATAGGGCGGGAGGGAATATATGAAGGAGTGTTGAATTGAAGAGTCTTATCTTCTCTTTACTATTGTGATGGACACATTGTATTATATCTCAAAGAGCTTCTTCTAATATCAACAGCGAGTCATTGAGTTACTGTTGCAATAATAAAACAACTGACTCAGCAATTCATTCAGCGTGTCATGAAAGGATATATTGTTTTTCTCTTTTGTACATATTGTTTTTCTCTTGTTTACACAAACGGAGTAAGAATGTCACACACATTAAAACTGCGATGCTCAATACTACGGGGAAGGAAAAATCCTGTTGTTTCTTGATAAATGTAATGAATGTAGAATTGCGACACATTAACATCATCATTATATATTTTATCAAAATAAAATCAACGTAAACACGGCTGAATAACTGTCAGA
>JAODUO010000599.1:315000-475000 GCA_025642075.2 Ridgeia piscesae
TGAATGATACCAAGTATTGAACGTTTTGTTATCTTGTGGTCAGTTAGACTTATTTGTGTATAGGTTTTTATATCTTAGAGACTACAAATGGGAGATGCTATATTCATATTGGGATATTGTCCTAGGCGAAACAAAAACACTATCCTTAAGACACAAGGTCGGTTATCACTACAGCAAAGAACGGACTTTAACAAATGAGTAATTGTGTAAAAGCTTAGCACCATACATACATACGTACGTACGTACGTACGTACGTATGTATGTATGTATGGTGCTAAGCTTTTACACAATTACTCATTTGTTAAAGTCCGTACATACATACATACATACATACATACATACATACATACATACATACATACATACATACATACATACATACATACACACATACATACACATACATACATACATACATACATACATACATACATACATACATACATACACTACAACATACAACATACACACATACATACACACACACACACACATACACACACACACATACAACATACAACATACAACACACACAACACACACACACACACATACATCACATACATACATACACACAAACAAACACACAAACACACCACATCACACACAACACAACACACATTCACAGTCACACTCACACCACGCACGCACGCACGCACGCACGCACACACACACACACACACACACACACACACACACACACACACACACACACACACACACACACACACACATACATTGTTCTTGCCTGTTTCATGTATGCTATAATCATAATTTTATTTTGCTTCTTTGTATTTTTTGAATGCATTTGTTTATTCATTCATGTATTTATTTATTGTCCTCCTTTTTAACTTGTATCCTTGTAAATATGTAATCATGTGTTGTGTGAATGTTGTAAATTATGTATGAAAGACTAGCCCATCGAATATATTGAAAACTAAGTATGTCACTGAGTGAACATTACATTTCAAATAAATCAATCAATCAAACAAACAAACAAACTATCAACCAATCAAAAAAATCACTAAATTAATTAATCAACCAACCAACCAATAAATCACACACATAGCTAACATTAATATTTATAATGCACATGGTCCTGGTGTTTATGTGTACGCGTATATATACTAAAATATGTACATCGGTTTGCATCATGCTCCAATGTAAAAAAAAACTATTGACAGGAACATGGGACTGTTTGGGACTATGATCATATCTAACATAAAATACTTTCTTAATGTGTTTATTTTTGTAGATTTTACGACAAACTTGGCCACGGGGAAGTTTGCAGAAATGTCTTCTCGCCAAAATAGTTATTATCCGGCATTCGCAGTAGATGTCAGCTATCGAAATCACTGGTACGGTCGGTGTGCAGTTACCAAAAAAAATACGACGGGAAGCTGGTGGAAGGTTGATCTAGACGCTGTGTATGACATCAAGATGGTGATGATACTCGGCCAGAAGCATTGCTGTGGTGAGACAGAAACACTGATACTGTGTAAAATTAAATTCATGGTGTATATACTGTTATGTCCCGTTATCTCAATTACATCAGAACCGGTAAATATAAAAGAAATACGGATGCAGTTTTCCAGAAAGGTCGTTGTCCCGTGGATGATTTTTGACATGATCTGTAAATGAAGTTGCGTATCCAAGAAGGCTGTCCCTAGAATAGTCACGCACTCCAGACACCTACGAAATGTACCCATATTGTGCGTTTTCAAATTCGATTTTAACGATATATATATTGTCTACGGTTACCATTGTCAATAGCACTGTTACATTGGAACGAAGAAATATGTGCAATATCAGTTGAACGTTGTCCGAATTGAAACGTGAATAAGGGGATTTTGTTGGAAGGGATTTTGTCTGGAGGGGATTTTGTCCGTAGAGGATTTTGCCGGATGAGATTGTGTCCAATGGGTTATGTCTGGAGGGGATTTTGTCCTGGATTAAAAACTATCGTATCCAGAACTCTTACATTTTTGGCACAATTAAAGATTAATTTAAAATACATCAACGCTAAAATGAACGTAAAAGTAGTGCCTCACCGAGGTTTCTCAACGTATATGCATTGTTATGAGTGTTACTATTTGAAAATTCTTTAAGCCCAGATATACTACAAAAGGACCAAGTGCAACATAACTATAGTATATTTTATTGTTGACATTAAATAAAGAGCCATTAAATCGATGATAATTATTTGTGTACAAAGTGTACTGGTCAGCTATTACAGGGTAGTAGTTTCAGATTTCTATTTGGCGCATTTAAGTTTTATTGTGTAGAAAAAATTCGTTACCATCAGTGAAAACAATACCTGTGATAAAAATAATAAACATTCTGTGCGATACTATCAAAATGATGCGAAATTGTTTTATCTAGCTTGAGGAAGGACTTGAGCATAACATTTATTGTGACGTAAGCAAATCGTATCATACAGAAACGTGAACAGAGAAAAGGTGCGCGTTAAACAACGGGCGCCTCTGTAAAATATAACTGGTCTTTTTTTTTATTCAGACAAGGGGATTACTTATTTTAAAATGGTTTGCTGTTGCTTTGGAGGAATATCTCTATATGTCGAAGCCCGGCATATGACGAAAATATTTTCTCAATATGTTTGATCTATGCACTGCGCCGTGTTAGCTAACTGAAGCTTCATTTTAATTGTTCTGTTTTATCAGTCCAGTGTGCAAAAAATAACTTATACGCATGAATGAACGAATTAGTGAGTGAGTGAGTGAGTGAGTGAGTGAGTGAGTGAGTGAGTGAGTGAGTGAGTGAGTGAGTGAGTGAGTGAGTGAGTGAGTGAGTGAGTTAGTGAGTGAGTGAGTGAGTGAGTGAGTGAGTGAGTGAGTGAGTGAGTGAGTGAGTGAGTGAGTGAGTGAGTGAGTGAGTGAGTGAGTGAGTGAGTGAGTGAGTGAGTGAGTGAGTGAGTGAGTGAGTGAGTGAGTGAGTGAGTGAGTGAGTGAGTGAGTGAGTGAGTGAGTGAGTGAGAGTGAGTGAGTAATTGACTGAGTCATTGAGTGAGTCATTGAATGAGTATGTGAGTGAGTATGTGAGTGAGTATGTGAGTGAATGAATGTATTGGTTTGGGTGTGAGTGAGTTAATACATTTATGAATGAATGACTGCATGAATACACTTATGAATGAATGCATGCACGCACGCACGCATGAATGCGCTGAAAATGGGTGAACGCATGCACGCTCGCACGCACGACGCACACTCACGCATGCAGCACGCTCGGATGAACGAACGAATGAATGAATTAATATTTGTTTCTCCATAATAGTGCATTAAGTATATCAGCATATTAACAGTTATAAGTAATGTGTTATTGCATATTAGAATTCCGAGATTTTAGACAATATTTAGTATCAACCAGCGTATTTGAATCTCCTAAATAGCTTAATATATTACACACAAAGCAATTATTCGTATACCACCGAGTTCATTACAAATCATGCTAGGAGACAAAGCACATTCTACATGTAGTTATATCGCAAATATTATCAATGTATGAACCGCCTGTTGTTCTTGTTTCCTGTGCCCTCCTACATAGACCAAGCACTTCACCACATTGTGATCGAAGCTCTGCTACCGAATTTAACTTCTGCCGCTGTGTGTAGCGAGTTAGGGTCAGATTCCAGACGGCTTGGTAAGAAGAATTACTTCAAGTGCTCCCCGGGCACCATCGGCAGCACTGTCCGAATCAGAAAAACGGAGAAAACACCAAGCACTCTTGTTTTGTGTGAGGTGGAAGTTTACGGAGGTAAACCAATATTTTGTTTATTTAATGTAAACAAACTGGCACTAATCTTGGATGGTAATATTGTGTAATACATTGTATGTGTGAGTATCCATCGTATCAACCAGTGTCATACAAAACTTGTTCAGTCATAGAATGGATAAACATCTTGCACTTTAGAGGATGCATAACAATACCACAATATTTAAATCACATCACATAGTAATACATGTATACAGTAAAATCAAGTATATAAATATGTAAACGATAGCTGTAGAAATAGATCAAAAACTGGAGAGAAAAATATGCTAAAACAATATGACAATCCTATAAGATAAATAAATAAATGTGATAAATCAACATTACAGTGGCAATGGTAGGGACTGTGGTTGGTTTTTTGTGGCTGGTTCAAATACGTGATGGAGGATGGAATGGATGATTTGAGGGCTCGTTTTGGTTTTTACAGTTGGCTTTCTGTATCTCCTTCCAGAGGGGAGAAGTGTAAGAAGTGGGTGGGGTCAGATAATATTTTCGTTGCCATGTGCAGTGTTCTTGACTTGTATAATTGCTCCAGACTGGTATCGGGTGTAGATCATCCAGCGATCTTCCAGGAAATGGTATATGTTATGTTTATTTATTCTCTGTTTTTGACTAAGAGGTTACCCCACTAGAAAATGAGACTGACAATCAAAACAGTTTCATAAATGAACCATGGAACACAAGCGACATGTGTTTGTCTATGTGCAAGGCATTGAAATTTCTCAGGAAGTACAATATTTGCTGGCCTTTCTTATATAGATTCATTGTGTTATTACCCACCTTAATTTGTCATCTATTTTGTATCTAGATATTTACAAGAATGTGCAATTTCTACATTTTGCCCTTTGATGTTGACAGGAAGTTATGGGATTATATACACGTGATAGGAAGTATATTACAATTTCCTTTGTTTTGATCAAAATTAAGTTGAGGCTGTTGGCCACATACCATGACACAAAGTGATCTATGTCGCTTCTGTAGTCTGTTTCATCGTTAGATAGCAAATCGACAACTGCAATGTTGTGTGCATTTTTGAAGTAGTGATTGTTTGTGCAAGCACTTCTGCATGAATTAGTGTACATGATACAAAAAAATGGCGACAACACACTTCCCTGAGGAGTTCCGGTGGACATAGACACACGTAGTGAACACATGCCACTGACATTCACATACTGTTAGCGGTTGGTAAGGAAACTGTGCACAAGCATGGCACATTCTTTACCAACACCAAGACATATAAGCGCGCCGTAAAGATAACTGCTGACGAAATATCAACGAATGCTATTCTGGCATACGAGCCTGCATGTTCAAGGTGCTCAAGTATGTTATTTAACATTGACAAGGTGGTGTCTTTAACACTACGTTTACTTCTGTAAGCAGATTGCAACGGAGGGTAGATGTTCAACCTGGGGCAACACGTATTTCAGCACTATTTTCCAAACGATTTCATCAGCACTGAAGTGAGAGCGATAGGTTTATAGTCATTAAGAAAAACAGGGTTAGGGTTCTTAGGTATTGGCACAATCTCCGCGGTTTTCCACTAGAGCGGAACCTCACACAAAACATGAAAACACTACACAGTTGCAGATGACAGGTCTTAAGTACCTTTCCCGTTATTTTGTCAGGGCCAGCAGCTTTGTTACCTTTCACATTCTTGAAATCACTGGCTACATCATCTCTAGATTTCGAACGAGTGCTCCGGTAGTAAATTAGCACATTGAACAACACAATTCCTCTCGACTTCAAAGTCGTGACAGTCAGAGCGGCAGTATTATATATATATATATATATATATATATATATATATATATATATATATATTACACTACATACCACATTGCCTGTACATTCGATGCCAAAAACTACCGCATTGCCTGTACACTTACATTACCTGTACATATACGTGTACAGGCAATGTTTTAACATTACACACACAACTCTCTAGTGTTTTTAATGATGTTTTGACTTGTCACATACATTACGTATGTTCTTTTTTTATGGAATTATGCAGTTAAATGTGTGTTGTAGCGTATAATTTTATATTTGTACGAACGGGAAGTTTGAGCGCGTATACTTTTGGTGTCGAGTATTACCTGTACATATACAAATATCTTGTATGATGTTATGCTAATTTAATTATAATATATATATATATATATATATATATATATATATATATAGAGAGAGAGAGAGAGAGAGAGAGAGAGGTGTGTGTGTGTGTGTGTATTTAGGCGATTCAAATGCATTAATCTCCTCTGTCGGGTTTACTTAGATAGCATGTTTCTTCATATTATTACGTCTGACTGGTTTCAGATTATTTAAAAAACATCGGACTGAACGTAGCTCTTGAGAGGCCAACCAAACAGTCATCAACATACGATAGATTTATGTCGTCCAAAGCAGTAGACGGCATCTCCAGTGTTGCCAACATCAGCTGCACACGTACAAACATGGCTATTGACAACTGGTGGCAGGTTGAACTGGATGCAGTATACACAATTCAGGAAGTCGTGATAACGAACATAAATGACACTTGTAAGTTTCAAACACGCTAATTAGAGAACAGTAATGATGCACCGTTCAGCAAAAATACAGTTAATCTAAGGTAAAATATCACAATTGTTTAAGGTGCGGGAATGCATCAAAAATGCATCAAAATCCTGTATTAAAATACTTGATTAATATAATATATAGAGTAAGAGTTTTGTTTAACGCGTGCCATATTTCAAGCGTTGCTATTTACACACGTGTGCGCGCACGCATGCAGGCACTCACACACACACACACACACACACACACACACACACACACACACACACACACACACACACATACACACATACATACATACATACACACACACACACACACACACACACATACAGACAAACAGATAGATATATACATACACAAATTATTAGAGTAGTATGACCTCTGCCAAATGAATGCTACATTCGCACTGCATTTTCCGCTTAGTTTTGCCCTGGGTTTAAATTAAACTTAGCATATTTAATAGTAGGTTGTCGAATTTTGTGGTCATTATGTTTGGCGAACGTCTTTGCTGTGCAAAGTAAAGCATCCATCAATCACACATGAAGTTACGCGTGAAAAATAAGCCCGCTAGGTTTATTACGAAATCATTCTGTTTACAGATTATCTGTTCCTTAAAGACTTCGTCGTTGAGGTATTTATGACAAATCGTGCTACCAGAATGACCTGTGCAGAAGTGCACCACGTCATCCACAAGGGTGAGACGCGACACATCCCCTGTCGTCAAGGAGTCGCCGGAAGTATCGTCGTGATCCGACTGCTTGGAACCTTACCGATGATACTCTCACTGTGCGAAGTGAAAGTTTATGGCACAAACCGTAAGGCTACCTCCATCAATATATATATATATATATATATATATATATATATATATATATATAGACGGCAGTGAATATTTATCTCCTCCAATATGCCCAAGTACTTTCGGCATTTTCTTCTCTTCCGTTGGGCACTAGCCTCAGATTTGCACATTAGCAATGTTCTTAAGAGACACAATGTAGATATTTACAATTATATTTTGTTCTCAATGGTCAAGTTGAGAGATTGGTCAGTATGCTGGTGCTCCACAATAGACTTCCATATGTTAATTATAGATAGTCCCTGGTGTGTGTATGTTCTTATTAAAGACACACATACGCTAGTTTTACCTCATCTGTTTAAGCGGGCAACACAAACTTCTGTCTAATCAATAATATATTTCCTTGTATAGCTGTGTGGTTGGTGTACGGTAGTATAACACTTATAGCAACCGCAGACAAATCTGACATACGCGGCATATCCAAATGTAAATGCGTACATTTTAGTCAGAACACGAGTCAAATCCAATTAAGCCGTAGGTGCCTCATGGAACGCATTTGATTGGGGCTTGCAAATTCGATGAACACGCAAATATTCCTCTATGTGCCTTTGACAGACATTGAGGCACAAAGCGAGATCTTATATCAACATGATATTCTGCTAGAGAATGTATGTTGGTTAATGTTTCCAGCTACGCCACTACCCAGCCTTGTCAGAAACCCAGTTGTGAAGCGCAGTATGGTGGAAAAGGTGTCACCAGTGGAGAAACCTCCCACCATGACGCGCTGTGGATTGGTGCTAGGAGCCAACCCTGGCGATGTGAAGTACGTCAGATGTGTGGCAGGAAGTGAAGGTCGCTTTGTGACTGTCTCTGCCCCTGGACGTCAAATGTTGTCGTTAAAAGAAGTGCAGGTCTACGGAGAGGAAGGTGACTTGCTAATATATAATGCTTCCCGTGGACATGCACGTAGGACGTAGCAGGCAAACGAAACAAACATGGTTCTAGAACAATTAACATACCACATAGATAGCACAATAAAACATGCTTCTATTGATATATTCAACTGAAGCGTTGTTGATCTAACACATGTTTCAAAAACTAGCAGAAAGAAAGGAATTTTTTTGTATTGGAATGAACTGCAACGTTCACGTAATCATCTATGTATTTCTTAAGTTATTTAATTGTCACAATACGTTATAATATAATCAACACCATTCCTAATAGTATTACATATTATTTACATGTGCCTTACATTACCAGTAGTATCCAAGCAACCCCAATACGTGAAAATGTGTATTTATATATCAAACTAAGCTTAAAGTAAAATTTGATTTAACTAATGATATTTTCGATAGCAAAACAAACGATTTACGTCCTAGAAAAGGGTTGTTTGTGTGATTGTTTTTATCTTTAGAAATTTATTTACGTACCTCGCTGTATTCTGCCTAACAGAAGTATACATTAGTCTCTCGTCAAATATGTCGGTGCCTACACATAAAATATGCACTCCATTCAAATATCGCATAATAAACAAGAGTAGGATAAATCAAACATGCCAATGTATAAGCATTGTCATATTTCGTATAGTTACGCAAACAGGCTATTAATTACATTGTTTTCGTGTTGTTATTGCAAGCTGCTGCCCTAATATCCCTCTCTCCCTCCATCCCTCCATCCATCATCCCTCCACCCCTCCATCCCTCCCTCCATCCCTCGTCCAACATTCGATACACTGAACCGGGAACGAAATTATTATGGGGAAGAGGGCTGATAATTGAAACTTTAGAAGAACACCTCTTCCTCTTTGTCTTGGAAGGCGGTTGAAGGGTGCTGTTGAAAATGTTGTATCCGTTGAGGCGTGATAACTTCAGGTTCTCCGCTGCCCTGTCTCATATGGACTTAATTGATAACAAATATAGAGGAGCTGGAAGAGGAGGAGTGTTGTTGAAAATAGTTCACGCCGCCAGGTGTCTGTCACCCGGCAAAATTATGGAGGCTGCTGTCATTTCCCCTGTCCCGCACGCTTGTTTGATACAAGGTACACCAATAACTGTTCTCTCTGTTTCAGTGACGCCAACCGAGAATATAGCCTTGCGTAAAAGGACTGAACAAAAGGGCGGTGGTAATACAGCAGCATTAGCGATCGATGGGAAAACGGAGCCTCGTGGCCAGTGTACTAGAACCTCGTTCGAAATGAACCCTTGGTGGCTGGTGAGACTAGAGGCAATTTACACTATCATCAGTGTTGCTATCTTTACCCCTGAATGCTGCGGTAAGTAAAAACGGGCTTCAATAAGAGTGCATTTTACAATTTTAGTTACTGTTGTTTTCTTCGATGGATGTTATTAGTGGTGACCGGATATTATGCAAGCTTTGTTTACAACATTCTTAATGTTAATGTCAAGGTCAGATGAAGGTCAAAATACTTAATAATTCCAATGTAATAATTTACTAACACTATAACAATGTTTGTGTTTCGGAAGGTTACAATATACGTCTATGGGTGTAACACTATTTTATATTGTGTACTACATGCAATTTGCATAAATAAAAAATGGCCGACAAATGGAAAATATATAAATATCGCTATTATTTTTCTGAGCCATTTTTCACAAAGGTTCTGCATAAAAATATGTTTTGCACGCATACACCTTAGTAACATATACAACTTTTGAGATGGGGCTGTCCGGATTTAAGGAAAGGTCAAGGTCAGATGTAAGTCAAAAAACAAGATATTTCATAATTCCAATTTAATCATATGCTAACACTATAACAATGTTTGTATTGTGTGGAAGTTAGCTCAATCACATTCACAATTAACTTTGTGTTGATCGTGACATAGTATAAATCTTTTACAATTTTCTAACTTACTCAAAAAACTCCAATTCCAGTAGTCCCAAAGTTATTACCAATTCGATCATTCTCATGCGCCACTAAGCAATATTATACATTCAAATATAACAATAATAACTTTATTTTATACACGATAAGATGGTACATTAATGAACAACACAGTGTAAAACCCAAATCACGCCTAAAACAATTGCATTTCCTCAAATTTCATGTGTAAACAAGTACAAATAATGGAATCTGAAAGAAAATTGCTTTTAGAGAAGTGTAACAGAAAAGAGAAAATAAAAATGCATGTTTCCCCCTATTCAGTTAAATTATTCAGTATTTTCTTCAATCTTTCCTGTCTCTGTCTCATCATGTTGATTAGCTTGGTCTTGATGACAGTCCATGTGTAGGGTAGTGTCGGGTTCCTTCTCATGAACTCCTCGATCTCTTTCTTACCTGTGGACAGAAATGTTCGTGAAATAACTGAGCAGAAGAAATTGTGAGTCTATTGCACCTACCATTCTATAAAAAAAAATCAATACATCATTCATCAACAGCATCCTTATCATCCAGACACAGAGGTGGTAGGAAAACAATGACATAATTTTTCCACCAGACTTACTGGGAAAATATAATTGTGTTTCTCACTGAAAGGCCAGCATTTGTTTAATTAATTTTATATGGCAATACATCAATTACTCTATTTTACAAAATAAAAAAACGTGTCGCATGCATACATGTAATATAACTAACCAGGCAATTTCGCTTCATCTTTTTCTCCAAAGTAATCATGCGCCAGCATTGTCTCTTTGGCACTCCATTTGGTATATGTTCGTTCCTTAACTGCAAAGGTAAACAACATATGTTATTTGAGAGAACACATTGATACATCAATGCAGTCAAACTCATTTTATGATCACCTTAGTGATACGGTTACATCATATTTACTGTCAGCCTTGGATAGTACCTTTGTTTGTTTAACAGAGAATTATACGAACCCAAGCAAAACCAAATATAATAACCTTTCTAATTTATATACATATTAATAGTCAATTGATTACATCAGATTAAGAAACTGTGTCTGTATGATTTGTAAACTTCTAAAACACATTAATTATATATAATCACCTCTCTCGGGCTCCATTTCTGGTTAACTATTGACTCTTTATGGCCTACACATGTGGGTATACATTTAAGTCTTTGACATTAAATAATTTGCAATTTCAGCAATTCACACACTGGTTAACTACTGACTCTATATGGCCTTATTTGCTAGTCATTCATTTCTTGCAAGCAAGTACAGTCCACAGCTCACACATCATATTAGCATAAAAGCAAGTTATTGCAAATGAGTCTTGGACATTGTCCTGGGTGATTTGTAGACTTCTCATACATATTAACTGTAAACTGTTATATATAATCACCTCGCTCGGGTTCCGTTTCTGCATCTCCACGTTTCACATCAGCCAAAGCCTACAAATATGGTTATACATTTAAGTCTTTGACATTAAATAACTTGCAATTTCAGCAATTCACGCACTGGTTAACTACTGACTCTTTATGGCCTTATTTGCTAGTCATTCATTTTTTTGCAAGCAAGTACAGTCCATTTTCCATAAACATAAATATAATATATAAATTCATATGTTGGGATATTTCTATATACTCCAAATCTGACAGATGAAGAACTATTCTTGAGTCATAATCTCCTGATTTAAGGATACAAGATCAGTCAATTGTGATTTTGTTGTAACTGTTCCATAAGCACTGTAAATAATAGAAAATGACCATTCCAATAATTACTCTGACTTAATGACTTGCTTCAACAGATGTATACACAACCAGTTGTGTTTATAGGCAAATAAGAATCACGAGTAGGGGTTGAGCCTAATATACACACAACACGAGACAAGTTCTCAAATAAATTCACAACACATAACACAAACATTGATTACAACACCACAACATAAAATTTCAAAAAGAACAATCATATTTTTGACCTGTTACATACTTTTTGCAAACTTTATGTGAAGTGATATTTCTAGTGTAAGAACTTATAATATATAAGAAATAATAAGTGAATAAAATAAGTGTTCGACTGGTGAGCATTTTCGATTACTTCAATGAAAATACATGCACTTGGATTTCTGCAAGGTGCAACCACATTACTTAGTACGTCAGCCTTCTTCAACAGAAATAATCTTAAGGTTTCTTTGCATAGACAACATCAAGTATTATAAATGGAAGTTAAAAATGAAAGGACACAAATATGTTGAATAAAATAGCACGTAATGTATGTATCCTACACAAACTGAAATAATGTTTTCAAATCTCCATTGTGAAAACTATGTCTATAGCTATGCACGCTGCGTTAATTTTACTACATTTAGATTTTAGTTCACTGTATGATGGTCAAATTCATACAGTACAAATGTAAGCACCCTAAAACATACTATATAAAAATATTATTCGGATAATCAAATACTGTCCAGATTTTTATATTACCTACAAATTAGCCATACACATCACGTTTTGTTATGACGTCGACTCGACGGATATCAATTGGTGTAACATAAAATTATAGGGCCTACTCAGCTACTAACCAGCCCGCGAGACGACTAACTGAATAAAAAACATGCCGACTTTCCCAAAATAAGAAAGCTCTTTTGTAAAGTATACCGATATTCAAGATATGTTACACTTATGCAGTTCCACTGGTGCACATTAATTGTTTAAACAAATAAATTTTTGCCATTTTTGAGATATACTTACAACATATACCTCTAAGACTAAGAGACGATGTCGATGTCGCGCGAACAATTTCCGTGCCGTGAGTCGAAATGGTAATGCAGTGCCAGTGGTAGTAATAATTACAAGATTTTGGCCAAATTTAGCAAATTAGCATCCGACACTAAAACTCCAGATGGCATGTAGAAAAGGAAGCCTTCGGTATATTGAGAATCAAACCCATATTATGTATATTCCGCTCTTCTGAGTTATGTGTAGATGTTTTTAAATACGCCACCCTCCCTACAGGGACCATTGCGCAACGGGCGTCATTAAATATTTACTCTAATATAAGTAATAAAATGCAGCGAATTGAAGCTGCACTATTCATAGCACCTTTATAAAACATGAAAAATATAATGTAGTTGTACAAATATTCGTTGTTTGTTAAATTCACCAATATAACCGTATAATAACGTAGCAATTAAATTGTAATGATCACGCTTAGATTCAGACCTCAAACGAGTATCTTCGATCGGCCGTTTAACTTTCATGTTTTCTGCTAACGTAGACTTCATCAACCATGCCACGGCAAAATTACAACATACAATCATATAGGCAGTCTTGATAATAGTGGTAACCTATTAGAAACATACCAATCTCTGGCCGTACGATATTACGCTCCTCTAACGCAAACTTTCGCGAAGTGTTGTCTAGATCAACGCGAACTGACGCATGCGCACAATTCGTTTTTAACATACACTAGGGCAGAGTCAGATGCAGTCAGTTTTTAGCGAAAATACAAATTACGTCAATATTTGATTTTTATTCGCGCAATGTTTCATTGATCGTAGTAGCTTTGTAACCGGGCATTCTAATCTGAAATATACACCCCATTAAATTAGCATAACATCATACAAGATATTTGTATATGTACAGGTAATACTCGACACCAAAAGTATACGCGCTCAAACTTCCCGTTCGTACAAATATAAAATTATACGCTACAACACACATTTAACTGCATAATTCCATAAAAAAGAACATACGTAATGTATGTGACAAGTCAAAACATCATTAAAAACACTAGAGAGTTGTGTGTGTAATGTTAAAACATTGCCTGTACACGTACGTATATGTACAGGTATTGTAAGTGTACATGCAATGCGGTAGTTTTTGGCATCGAATGTACAGGCAATGTGGTATGTAGTGTAATATATATATATATATATATATATATATATATATATATATATATATATATATATATTATTGTTTGTATATTTTACGAATTTGCTTTCTCTTGCATAAATAATGCTATCAAACCGTTAGCTGCCACCTGTGTCAATAGCATGTTGCACAAAACTAAATTAACGTGAACATATACAGCTGTTTATTACTGTCGTTGTGTTTACCGCATGGGTAATGTACCAACGATTACGCTTGTGATTTTTTTTCAGGAGAAGATTTCAGAAGCACCATTGTATCTACCGGTCGTATTATTCAACAAAAATGCGCTGTTATTACAAAAGATCACTGGAAGATGGGAGAAAAGAATTTAGTCCAATGCAAGCCGGGAACTGTGGGAGAAGTTGTCATGATACAAATGTTTGGTTCTAAAGTGAAACTGAGACTTTGTGAAGTCCAAGTGATAGGCATTCCAGGTAAGTCTTCTCTATATTCCGATTTTATTGGTGTGGTTGTTATTTTAATTAATAAACTGTTGTTTAAAAGACAATACTATTTCCTGGAAGAACGGATACCTAGCGATGTTATTAAAACAGCGCAAAAACTATTATAAATGTGCGTTCGTATATACACAAAAACATGTTAGTTTGGATACAATTATTTATAATTTAAATTGGCGCTCGTGTTTGTCATTATTAAATAAGTTATAGTATCATTAAACGCGGATCTCCGCTGTATCCTGATGTCACGTCTTCAATAATTCATAGAAGGTAATGTAGCTGCCTACGTTTTCGTGGTGCCTCGCAAGAATGTAACGTTTAGTAAAACTATATTACATATAACATGAATGCTCTTTGACTAAAACTTCAGGTCATATAATCAGAGTTATGTCTTGCTTTACTAGTTAAGCCGTACAATTCTAAATTAAATAGCTCAATTAATTCCAGACACAAATATCATGGAGTGTTTTGAAATGTGCGCATTACAATTATTTATATATGTATTTCCATTCAGTATTTTAATAATAATGATATCAACATAACTTTTTACAACCTGTTATGAGACACCACCTGTTTTCAGAGACCAGTATTGCCGCGCAGAAAGGGCGGTCTCCCAAGACAGGTTCTACTGTACTATTATAAATGTGTGCGCGTTGTGCTGTCATCTAGGCTTAATAAACCAAAATAAGGCGAGCGCGGGTGTGCATGATTATCCCATGCCTGGCTGTGACTCGTTAGGATCGCTTTTACACAACTGCTGTTAACGTGATACACGTCTTGTATATAGTATACACCGTGTCATGAGTAATAGCCATTATTTAATTTTCCCAGTAAGCTTTATTTGTTTAAGTGTGCAATTTTCCTTCACAGTTAATGGGCGGAGTAACTTGGCATATCGCCGATATACGAAACAGTCAAGTACGCGTGGAGAGTTCTCGTCAGATAAGGCTGTGGACGGAAGCATGGAACAAGGATCGTGTTCAATAACAACACGAAAAGAAAGGTCATGGTGGCAGGTTGTCCTGGATGGCGAATATGACATAACAATGGTGGCAATCAAAGCGTGTCATAGCTGTGAGTTGCGGTTGACCACATTCCTTCCATTTGTGTCATCTAAATGATGCAAAACGCGCTCAGCTACAAGTTATGTTTCATGTAATTGCATAATGACCCTGCGTAATAGTGCTGGCTTGTGTGCATAGTGAAAACCAGTGTGCTGATAATCACCAGACACCTGCCTCCAATTGCAACTCACGTTATTCATGCATCTCTCCAAAACAAACCTCGAATTGCGTACACCGCTGAGTCTGAACGTATACTAGAAATCGCCTCATAATATCTGATATATGCCAACGAAAGTTGTGTTTCCACGTTCATTTGTTTCACTGCATGGACCACTGGCGTCTAATTTACTCATTCGTGAAAATGAGAGATCTTCCATCCAGTTTAACTAGGCTCGGCTAGTGCACACGTGCACGGCTATTTTAGTACTATTGATTACTGACCTACATACTCGATGTCATCTACGTCCTTCTACGTCCTTCCGGTTTTAGCACACATACTCAGTGTTATTGTTACTACGAGTTCATAAAAACAATCACTACATTTTATACGCACTATACACCTATTCTAAATAAATCCCTGCTATGAAAATATTGTTCATAATTAGAAATATCTAGTGTATTTTAACTCTTGTATACTACCGTCTAACATTACTTTATATACGTCGCCAAATCATGATATGCCGTATTTGTCATAAATGTCATATGAAGTATGTCAACGCTAAATAAACATCGCGTCGTAGTGTGTGCATACGCGGGTGCGTGTGTATGTGTGCATGCGTGCGTGTGTATGCGTATGTGTGTGACAATTCTGGTTCTATCCACAGTGTAGTGACTTTGATTACAACAATTACTGTATTATTATTATTATTATTATTATTATTATTATTATTATTATTATTATTATTATTATTATTATTATTATTATTATTATTATTATTATTATTATTATTATTATTATTATTATTATTATTATTATTATTATTGTCCTTGTCTAAAGAAAAAACCGAAGACTCATTAAACCGTTCATTAAACATAACGATAGGAATTGTCTAAATTGCGTAAATGTGCTTTCTATCTGAGCATGTACAGCTGAATGTTACAAATCACTTATATGTTTTCTTATATATATATATATATATATATATATATATATATATATATATATATATATATATATAAAAGAAAAAAACAATATATATAATATATATATATATATATATATATATATATATATATATATATATATATATATATATATTGGGTTTTTTCACCGTATTTTCACCAACAATAAATTATAATAGTGCATGTGGAATCAAAACCTTTATTTTGGAAAGCAATTCCAATTTCGCAAATTTCATGTCAATCGAATGTGTATTCACTCTAGCCAATTGCGATTATAATTCCACCACTTTCATATGGGAATAGCTGTCACTATCAGTTTTTGAGTCTGATTTCAAAATAAAGTATGTCCGGGTATGGTGTATGCGTATGTGCATGTGAGTGTGTCGTGTGTTTTGTGTGCATGTGTGCATGCATATGTGGGTGGGTGTTTTAGTATAACAAATACTTGCTAACTGGTGTAACTTGCTAACTGGTTTATTTACAGCTGTGGTGTCCCTTCATAATGTTGTAATCAAAATATCGACACAAAATCGTGTTCTGAGATGGGCACACATGATGTCAAGCGTAGAGAAGAAGGAGACACTCTTCATCCAGTGCCGTCCGGGCGTATACGGTAGTATTGTCAGAATCAGTTCGTTCCTCGACGATAAACGCGCGATTTCGATAGGCGAATTCCTGCTGTTCGGCACAAGGCGTGAGTAACATTTAATTGAATATATATATATACACACACACACACTATATATATATATATATATATATATATATATATATATATATATATATGTAATGATTTTTGTTTGTTGAAGATTGGTCAATCTTGTAAGTTCCATTTCAAAATGAAGGAATGAGATCAAAGCAATTACCGTATATCTATATGTACATCACATAGTTTAACGACCACAATATAAAGCTACAGTGCGGCCTATGTTGGCAATGTACACCGACCACCTTGATGTGTTGTACCACAAAGCACGTGACACTAGATACAGATTCTGCGAAAGTCGGATTGCATAACATAACAAATAATGAAACTGTAGCCACAATAATAGGAGAGTTCGAAGTATCACTAAGTAAACGCTGCGATGTTGTATATGATATGATTGATTTCAGGCATGGGAAAATACAACATCGCTGCGAAGATGTCTACTCAGCAGTCGACAACCGCACGCAGACGATACTCTTCACGTCGTGCCGTAGATGGTGTCAAGAAACGTGGCTACTGTACACAAACATCCGGCAAAGATGTTCCATGGTGGCAGGTTGAACTTAAAGCCGTGTACGTCATTAAAGAGGTCGATATATCGGGCGTCTGTTCAAGTAAGTCGTTGTTTCTCAAAATAGTCATCACGAAGAAACATACACGACAATTAGCATTTAACGTCGAGGCTGGCGTGCATTCTAAATATTTCGGCGAAATATAATAAAACCCCACCAGTAGAACACATATGGGACATGACTCTATGTTTGATACAAATACAGAAATAATTATGGAGATAATGAATATCTGAAAAGGATCCTATCCGTAATAATTAGTTCCCACTATCGCACTATTGCGCAATTTCAGAGCATGACTGGTATGTTTGTGTTCATCCAAGATGTTATAAGTCGATGTCAGGGTAGCTTCCTTTTCTCCCAACTATTTATGAGGTTATTTCCTCTACAACAACTCGTTTAGGCGTATTTATGTGTTCACACAATGTTGAGCAAAGACAAGGTTTGTACCTCTATATGATTTATTTAAATTGCAATAATTTTTGTCACAGGGAGACGACCGCACCACTTTGTGATAGAAGTTTTCCGACCGAATCCTGTCCAAACATGTGCTGTTGTGACACGAGCCTTAAGATCGGGCCGTACAAAAGTGCCATGTCGGCCGGGCGTCATTGGCAGCATTGTTAAGATCAAAATGACCGGAATTGAAAACAGGATACTTGCACTGCGTGAAGTAGCGGTGTTTGGCATACGGGGTTTGTCGATCAGATTACGTTACTTCTGCACAACTGTACCAATGTATCATGTTTTGATTTGTTTCTTTCAATTCATTCAGCACCAAGAAAAAAAAAATATGTATATATATATATATATATATATATATATATATATATATATATATATATATATATATAGTATGTATATATGACGGATATTTCCAGTGGATTTTCAAAATCTGGCTGTCTACAAGTCCGTTGTGCAGAGTTCAACCAATGACCGCAAGGTGGCAGCAGCAGCATTAGACAGTGGCGCCACATGTGCTGAGACAACTATATCTGACAGCCCCTGGTGGCGGTTAGATTTAGGTGGGGAATACAACGTGATCCAGGTCGTTATAACGAGCAGACAAGATGTTAAAGGTGAGTAATTACACATGCTTTTTCGAGGTAAATATCAGGTATCATCATCCAATTGAACATATTGAAACCATTGTTGTTGAGTATTGAATACCTAATTTATTGAATACCTAATTTAATTGTTGAGTAGGAATACCTAATAGTCTTATAGTGTATTGAATAATGCGCTCCAGAACGGCTTATGTTAAGAATTCTTTTTTTTGGAATATGCAGTTCAAATGGTGTGCAAAATTACGCAGGAATTTTCACATATTATATATATATATATATATATATATATATATATATAATGTTCATTACTAGTTATTGTTATTATATATTTGTTGCTGTAGTTTTTACCTTGAAGTATGGAATTTCGAACGTTATCTTACTGTATATGTAAATGACTGAGACTATTAATATTAGCCGTATCCAAATAAATAAGATATTTTATTTAACAATGAAACCAAACATAATGACAACGAAATGTACAATGACTCTCCTTTCTCACTTAATACAAGTGAATGCAAATATGTTACCTCTGTTGAATGTTCTAAACATGTCAAACCTGAAAATGTGTCCTTAGCAAAGTTCTGCGTCATTATAACATGTATTATTCAATACGAGATTAGATACGGAAGATGGCCACGGGGGGTAGGATTGTATATAAGTGACATATTTACCTAATCTAGTTTTCAAATTACAAATTACAAAACGTAAACCAATAATTGTGGGTGTAATATATCGTCCAAATGTTCATCCACGTGCAGATCTTGATATTTTTTCAAGGAATTATTATATATCCAGGACAAAATATCAAGTGAAAACAAAATAGCCTATCTGATGGGTATTTTAATATATAAGTTTACTAAATTTTGCAACCCATCAAAAAACTATTAATGTTATAGAGAGTGTAATAGCACGAACAAAGCCAACACGAATAACTTCTACAACAGCAACTCTTATAGACCATTTGTATTCCTACCATACTCATAATAAATAGGACTATGGGATCATTGTCACAGACATGACAGACCATTTTGGAATATTCCATTAGCATATGGTATTCCTCCTATGCACAAAGCAGAATATAAACAAACACACCAGCTGAACAAGTCTAACATTTAAACATTTAGAAATATATTAGCAAGAGCAGATTACACTACTGTGTTATCTGCCGTTGATTCAAATGAAGCACATAAAAATGTAATGCTAATATATAAATCATTATTTAAAATATAAAATAAATAAAAGTATATTAAAAGAGAACCCTGGATAACGTATGGCTTACTTGTCTCGTCAATAAACAAAGACAAACTACTCCGAAGAAAGTTACATAAACCAAATGTGGAGAGAGAGAATGCTTATAGAGCATACTGTAAAAGTAAGACGAAAAGAGCTGCAAAGAAAAAAAGTATTATGTTAATATATTGGAAGAACGTAAACACAACATCAAACACACATGGATCACATTGGAGAGGGTTATTTCAAAACAAAAAGTATGTTTACATTTCCCTCTAACGTTCATTGTAAATGGAGAAAAGGAGTCAATCTATACCATTATGACTGGAGAATTTAACAAATTTCAAAAATAGGTAAATCAGTAAGCGAATCAGTACCTTCTCCTACAGCCTCATTTTATTCGCACTTAAAAGATAGATCTGCTGTAAATGTCTTTATGCAACCACTGATACAAACGAGACAAAAATGTTGTAAACAATCTAAAAACAAAATGCATTGTAGGTTTTGATAGTTTATCTACAAAACTTATTCAACAGACTATAGAAGAAATAGTCATCCCGCATATTACATATGAGCATATTACAAATCAATCCTTTGTTAATGGCATTGTCCCAGAATATCTAAAATTTGCCAAAGTGATTCCAATATATAAATCAGGAAACCATAATGTTTTTAATAACTACAGACCAATAAGTATTTTACCCGCACTTACTTAAATAATTGAAGAAATTTGAAGAAATATAACATTTTGTATAAACACCAATATGGATTCCGCTCTAAACACATTACACTATATACCCAATATTTCATATACTCAAAGGCATAGCAGATGCAAATGACATAATTACGAAAGATATTTCATTGGCTGTATTCCTTGATTTATCCAAAGCATTTGACACAATTGATCATGATATTCTGCTATATAAATTATGTCATTATGGAATTAGAGGCATTAGTAATCAATGGTTCTCCAGTTACCTCTCTAATCGTAAACAATATATTGAAATGAGTGACTGCAAATCACCACTGATAAAATTAACTTATGCCGTACCATAAGGGTCCATATTAGGAACTGTTCTTGTTCTAATCTATATTAATGATGATATGTCAAATTCGACCTCTCTTAACTGATTGTCTTTTGCTGATGATACAACATTTTATCAGACAGATTATGGTATTGATAACTTAACCACAACTGTAAACCAAGGATTAAGCACTATATACAATTGGTTGTGTGCAAACAAGCTATGTTTGAATGTCAAAAATACACACTATTGTGTTTATAGTCCTAAAATATCAACTATGAAGTAAAACTAGTGTTAAAATAAATTATGATGTTATTAACCAGATTGGCATGTGCAACAAAGACGAATCTGTGAAATTCCTAGGAATACATATAGATAAACATTTAACATGGTAAAAACATATTAACATAAGCAGCTCGAAAATATATCGAGCCATTTTTTACAATAAATAGAGTGAAACATATCTTACCACACTAGAATAGTTATATTACACTTTAAGTCACATAACATACGGTATACAAGCATTGGGCAACAGAAACACAAATAAATTAGAATAATTAATAAATAGAATAATTAATAAAAAAACGACATAGGAGTCATACGGACCCCTTATTTAAATCTAAACAAATATTGAAAATCGTAGGTGTATTTAAACTACACACTTCATTATTTATATATGACTTTGATTATAATTTATTATCTAAGTCATTTATAAATGTTGTAATAAAAACGAATGTTACCACGGATACAAGAATAACCAGACAATTCAAGCTTCTTGATCAAGAGAAACGCAGAATTAACTTTTCTTCGAAGTTACCTAGACATAATTTTACAAGAATGCGGAACAAAAGAAATGAACAAATAAGAAATGTTAATCACAGGTCGAAGTTTAAACTTGTTACGTGTTTTCTACTTAAATACTTACCAAAGTGGAGTGATGTTTCAACCCTAGATGTCAAAAATGCAATTAAGTTGGTAGTTACCACAGTGATTAATTTCATTCTTAAAAGTAGCCCAACTTAAGTCAAATCTTGTTTGGATTCATCCATGCTGTCTTACATAATTATACTCCTTTATATTCAATAAGTGGTTCAGTTTTCTCGGATCGTTGTCGGATTTCACCAGCAACAGTAACACACTACTTACTTTATATATTCATGTTTAGTAGTATAGACTTTGTGATGCCTGATAATATGTTTACTCTGATCTTAACAATTATGTTGTTGTATTTTGTTGTAAAACAACAAATGTGTGTATAATATATATATATATATATATAAAATATATATATATATATATATATATATATATATATATATATATATATATATATATATATATATATATATATATATATATATATATATATATATATATATATATATATTTAATGATGATAATTATTTAAAATGATGATGGTGTCACTGGAAGACGGCTTTTACCAAAGTGATATCTATGCTGACAATTTAATATATACTTTAGATTTGTTTTTGTACATGTTGCGTTGTGAAATAAAAGGTACTTAATCACTTGCTTGATCAGTTGGTTGACATACACTGTTTTTGTGGCACTATTTTTTATAAAGTAATGTATTCGACTTTCATTTTTAAGTAGTTTATAATGAGCAAGTACACTGTCAAAACCAGGAATCATCACAATACCCTTTTTAACGGATCAAGGAAATAGTGTCCTCAAGAATAATATCGATGCGTTATACAATTTGATATACGACGTTACATGTAATGTTGATCGATGGTGAATTTGTTTAATGGTGGTTTTTTAGGCGTTTATTTTCCTAAGTAAGCATGCAATCTGAATGAAACATGCATGAGAACTTAGTGGAGACATGCTTTTGGGCAGGGCATGTGAAAGGACGAAAGCTACGCAAATTTAACATAACGAATACTTTCAGAGCGCTACCACATATATAGTGAATAACCGATATCCATGTATATCTGATTGGTCATATACATAAAACACTTGTTATATTTTAGGAGGTCTGGTGATTGATGTCGCTACAGCAATCAATGATCCCCACCCGGAAGTATGCGCCACCTTGGCGATAAAAAAGAGATTGGCCTTTACCTGTGTTGTTGCAACAAGGGGAACGTTCGTGAAGATAACGATGCCCGGGAAAAAGCGCATGCTCGTTTTATGCCAAGTAGAGATTTATGGGCATCCTGGTATGTATAGGCAAATAGTAGTGCACTGCGTGATAGGCGTCTAGAACCTTCAGAAAGGTCTGCTGTTGTGTCTTGATCATTCAGAAATGAGTGAATAGGAACACCGTTTTCTTTTCTGTCCTCAACAGTTATTATAAATGTTCCGTCTGTGTGTGTTTGTATGTGTGTGTGTGTGTGTGTGTGGTGCGTGTGTGCGTGCGTGCGTGCGTGCGTGCGTGCGTGCGTGCGTGCGTGCGTGCGTGCGTGCGTTGTACACACGTTTTTGAAAAAACGTGTGTGTGAGAGAAAGAAGTGACAGTGACAAATTCAGAGTGTTAGAGATATAGTCAAGCAGGCAGGCAGGCACGCACGCACGCACGCACGCACGCAGCGGCAGGCAGGCAGGCAGGCAGGCAGGCAGGCAGGCAGGCAGACAGACAGACAGACAGACAGACAGGCAGGCATGTTTCAATGTAATAATGCCAACAGTTAAATATTGTTTAAATATTTTTGTATACTTAATATATGGATATGTTAACATAGCTCGTGGTTGATTTTAGTAAATGTGACGAACCTGGCTGTCGGCAAGATGGCGGTGCAGAGTTCAACGGTTGCTCCAGCATCACGAGCGACAGATGGCAGCACCCGCACTGACGGGAACGGACACAGCTGCGGGCGCACAAAATTTCAGAAAAACCCGTGGCTACAGGTGGACCTAGCAGCCGACTACGAAATATTGCAAGTTGTCATCACAAATCGCGGAGACTGTTGTGGTTAGTACATCATCATGTTTAGCTTGTTGATAACACAACATTGACTGTGAACATCAGTGTTTATACAGGGGCGTTTGTGTATTTCAAAACAATCACAATTAACTAAAAAAATCAAGCCATCACGTAAAATACTGCACTGGCATCTGGTATGGTTAATATACCATAATAATAACATTACTATTTCGGATTCACATATGTAGCCATTATAATAAAACTTAAGAGAACTGTCGTGATTACTGTATTATGATATGAATAACAATGTTGTATTTACCATGCTAAAACCCAGTAGTTCATGTTTCGCTTCAGCCCACCAGTTGCACGATATCATCATTGACATTCTAACATCAAGAGATGGCGCCTTCTCTCAGAGATGTGCTGTAGTAAAAGGACATTTACTGTTGGGCGAAACACGACACATCCCGTGTGTAGCAGGAGTAAAGGGCAGATTTGTCAAAATCACTGTTCCGGGACCGAGTGAGACACTAAGTGTATGCGAGGTGCAAGTCTTCGGCACTACAGGTGGGAGCATGTTACTCCATGAGTAACTGAACTATGCCACATATAATTTGCAAAATTTACACAAACTACATCTTCACATTTTAATCGTGGTAGGGTTCCGGCACGATCCAGGAGGAACCTCCTTTTTGTGAGATATTTTATTAAGGCCATGTTCTGGGTTCTTCGGTAATACGATTTGCAATGCTCACAAATAATTCAGTAAACTCCCAAGAGCTTTGGTAATATATCAGTCATAGTACCAAAACACAGCCATATGTAATGATTATTGCGGGATAGGGATTTACAGGTACGTATCTTGTATACTTTCGTCACCACGGTGTCAACAGTGCGCAAGGAATGACATCACCCCTCAATGTACAATTAGGAGTTTAGGTGGCCAATGTTTTGGTGGGATTTCTCCACTTGTCTATGCTATGGCAATAAAGGCGGGAACACACACACACACATATATGTATTATAAATGCTTTATAATTAAATAATCTTCATATTTAATTGAATGCGCAGAATGGTATATTGAAAATGGTTATTTGATGTAATTTCCAGTTTCGTTACCCAGCATGCTTGAAACGGATTTCGCTTTCCGGTTTGGCAGAAAAGCCATCGGCGATGTCGTCCCTAGTGATGTGATAGAACACTGTGAGTAAATTATAAATACATGTCCATCAGTCTATGTACAAATACTCACACACCCACACACACACCCACACATGCACATTCACCCCCACCCCACCCCCCACACACACACACGTGCGTGTTTGTGTTTAAATGTGTGTTCTGCATCTAGTTCGCATCAAACACCAACGTGAATCGTTGTTCAAAAACGGAGTTTCGCACACTACAACTGATGTCACACTGCGAACTAGTACGCTCACCAAGACTGCGACACGGGTTATGTGCGGTAATGACAAGGAATGCAGCCACGACTACCTGGCAACACATAACTCTGATCTCGCCCTTGCGTCCCTGTATTATAATGCCAAGTTCGAAAACGCCACGACACGAGGTGAGATCATAGTTATTGAAATTTGACTCATACAAATTGTTTCTAAATAGTTAGTTATGATAGTTTAGTTGTAGCATATGCCATACAAATATGTGTGTGGATGTTTGTACGCAATCGTAAATAAGAACATACAACCGACACACGCTGATGTGTCCCCACTAACACACATACATTCACACATACGCAAGCACGCGCACGCGGGGATGAATGTGTTGATGGTTAAAACGTTTTTCTTCAGCTGTATTCAACTGCGGTTCAAACAATCCTTGCACGGCGATACAGTTGGCCTGGCAGAAATACAACTTCCCGCACAAACATGGAGACAGATACGTCAAGTGTTCGAAAACCGGCAAGTGCAACGTGACGATATGCCCAAACGGAAAACTGTACTTGCCAACCGTAGGAGGATGTGCGTAATACGTGACGTCCTGAATCATCACTTATGACGACACAGGACATCCGCTTGACTGAACACGAAACCACCATGTTACGGCATTAACCTTGCGCCCATACATCGACCGCTACACTATATCGTGATGCTGTGTGGTAGATACGTTACTACGTGATAGTGTTATATTTACTTGAAAAGCAAACACAACAAGGTGTCAGCCGTTCTACCATTCACCATAGTGTGCGTGGTGTTGTAATGGTGTAGTTCTAAAGGCAACTTGTCTGTTGTGCTGTAGTTAAGACTTATGTTAATGTTTACCCTTTACAATTGTTACACCGACAAGGTTTAAGTGATTCAGTTGTCAGTTGTGTGATAACAATTGATATTGCATGATTATCATTATTGTCACCCGGTGGTGGTGTGCTCAATTGTTGTGTTTACGTGTTGTTCCTAGAAGATAAGTAACAATAACTGCTAGATTATGCTCAAACAATTGTTTTGGTAAATTTTACATTCGATTTAAATCGACGTATTTGCTGTATCGGTGTTACATAGTTAATCACTAAGACTGGTTATATTGGCAATTACGTGTTTTCGTGTTGTAACAATAACAATGTATGTAATGGTAATGCGTTAAGATTATGCGCAAGCACTTGTTTTGGTAAATATTACACATGATTTAAATTTACACAGGTGCTGTTTTGATGTTACTTGGCTAATTAATAAGCTTGTTATCAGGCAATGTGTACGAATAACTGCTTGAATGTACGTAATGGCAACGTGATAAGATTATGCTCACGCAATTGTTTTGGTAAATATTATATTCGATCAACGAATTTGCTGTATTGCTATTACTTTGTTAGTGAATAAGAATGGTTATCTTGGCAATCACTTGTCTTCATGTTGTAAGAATAACTTTATAATGTATGTAATGGTAACGCGGTAAGATTATGTTCAACCAATTGTTTTGAAAAATGTTATATTCGATTTAAATCGACGTATTTGCTGTATTGCTATTACGTAGGCACTGAATAAGACTGGTTATCTTGGCAATGAAGTGTTTTTGTTTTGTAATGTACACAATCATCAACGACAAAAAACAAAGCAGTTGTAGCCAGTCAGATGTCTTCCAAAACGCAAACGCATACGACATTCGTAAATATCTTGGTGAGCACTTAAGTAGTGGATCGATATTTGTATTTTGGTACAGCGTCGAAACCCTTTTAACAATTCGTCCTCATAGAACGTCTGCAGAAGCAGGTGTAACACATTAAGTACATATAGTACAACACACATGCATACAACATTGATTCGGGGATTTCTTGCGTGGGCCCACTCTGATTTTTATTCAGCAGCCTTTTCCTAGTGTCCCCACAATGACGAGTCGGACACATTTATGGCGCTCCTGTTAATTTCAATTTAGCGCACGCATAGTAGAGAATAGTGGCTCAGGGGTAGAGTATCGCACTCTCGACTATAAGAACCCGTGTTCGAATCCTATGCTGCGGTGTTAAACCTTAAGCAATTTTTTTAAGTACACTGCATCAGTTCACTCAGCTGTAGCAATGACTACCTGACTACATTCAGTGGTTGATATTTGTACGAGCAGGCTTCGCGCATCAATTTCAGCGTGGCTGGACGCTTCCCATAGAAGTTGAGATAGTGTTTGATTTGATTAAACAGGTCTGCCAGCCACGTAAATTGTAAAGCGCTTTGAACAGTCCTGATGCCTGGATGCTGCGCTATATAAGAACTAGCCATTTATAGTTCCTTTAACATAGAGTGGCGGAAGCCTGAAATCTACTCTGCTCATAAATGATAAGCCTACCCACACTGCTCTTATTTCAACAAGCTCTGAATACAATCCATATTGTCGCTCCTGTCCACCTTACCTGACTAGCATGTATACAGCCAGTGACAGGGTGCTTAATCTGCAAGAAGTCATAGCACTTGCTTTACACAATTGCTTGTTTTCATGTGACGTCACAAAAGAAATGTTGCAATGCACCATGGGTACGCGCGACATTTTGATTCCCGGCAACGAAGATTCCGATATGCGGAATAGTTGGCTGTTCCAGATGTGAAGTTCTTCTAAACACAAAGTTCTTTGCAACCAAGGAATACACACGAAAATACTCGGTGAGGAGAGACGACGACTTTGGAAAGCTGCCGTAAACAGAAGCGATATCACTACGGAGGAACGATGGGATCGCACGTTGGTGTGCTCGATGCATTTTGTTGACGGCTAGTATTGTAAAATAGTTTTCTATCAAGTTCGTTCAAAGTCATATGTTTTGTTACCATAAACATTAACAGTATATTCGCTGCAGATGTCGACAATTAGTTTACGCTGGTGTGACATGGATATTTGGCAGGCATAACGACTTCTCTATCAGTTTATCAGCTAATCCTATGGACGGTGTATGCTCCAGCTAGCCTATGTTGACTATCATCAAGCTGGGAAAATTGGCGGATGTAGAGCTTTGAAATTGGTGGTGTATAACATTTGAAAAACAAGCGGAAATATTGATTGATAAGTATTATTCTTGTGTTAAGGTTATTCATAAAGTGGTACTGGACATATATTGAGTAGTAGTTTTGGTTAAAGTTTGTTAGTTAACAGTATTTTTGAACAGATTAGTATAGTGGGTGATAATAGGGTAATCTAGGCTTCGGCAAATTGTAAACAAGATTGAGCAAATCTCTTTATTTGATATTGTATATAAGAGATAAAGCAATAAGAGTAACAACTACATATGTAAGATAAAACTGTGAATAGGTATCATTGTTATTAAAAATAAACAAGCGTTTTAGTAGGAAACCCTTGTTTGTTTATATAGGTAGTGTCCAACGTTTCCGCTAGGGAACGGTACCAGTACAGACTAAATTTATTGTTCATGGTAGCATAGTAGTTGTTTATAACATAAAGTGTGCTGCAGTTGCTGTACACAATACACAAACAGTCTTTCTAAAGACTAAGTTGGTTTAAACTAAAGAGTTGATTTTGACAAATCGTAATATGGCACCTGGCAAGCGGCAAGTGAAGGCAAGGAGGCACTTGGTGTGTAACTACTGCCACAGCTTGGTGGATTTTGCCGTATCGGGGTGAGGAAAAACTTGGTCAGAGACAACAGAGGAAGGGTTTACGTTCCAATGTTTAGGGTGTTGGAAAGTGGACTGTCTGACAGCAGAGTTAGCTAGGCTAACGGATATTGTGAAGGGGATGCAGAGTGGAGGGAGGGTGATTGCAAGGACAACAAATGGAGAAAGAACAACACGAAACATGACATACAGGAAGGTGACAGGGGAGAAAATGACAGTAGAGAAGGAGGGAGGGACAAGGGGACAGGAGATGAGAGAAGTAGATACGACAGGAGGTAAGACGATTGGAAGAAAGGAAGTGAGAGGTGATGTGACCAAACGGAAGTCAATAACAAGGACGATGACAGGAAGAAAAGACACCGGAAAGAAACGAACAACAGAGAAAGCGACAGGGGGAAAAGTCAGCAACCAGGGAGATGCAAAACGGAGGAGCTACTCTGAATCAGTGATCGAGGGGGTATTGAGAACAGAAAGGGTATTTATGGGAGACTCCATTTTGCGAAAGACAGACAGGACATTAAGCAAAGGAGAAGACGTTGTTGTTTGTCTTCCGGCGGGCTAGGATAGAGCATGTGACTGAACGGGTAGAGAACGTATTGGGGCATGGCCAAGGGGGTCTATATTAGTACATGTAGGGACGAACAATGCAGACAGGGATGGAACAACCAGGATAGTAAAGAGATACAGAGAGTTGGTAGAGACACTGAAGAAGACGAGAATTGAACAGATCATACTCTCAGGAATCTTGCCAGTGATGAGGGGAAGGGGAACAACATTTATAAATTGCAAGAGGGTGGCAATTAACGGACTATTAGAGCAGATGTGTGAAGAAGAAGGAGTTGGATTTGTAGATTTGTGGGGATATTTTGTTGGTAAAGAAGACATGTTTGTGAGAGATGGCCTCCATCTAAGCGGAAAGGGCGCAGCAGTGTTCTCCGAGAACCTTCTTCGATCGATGAATAATGGAACAGGTTGCAACTTTTTAAACTAGTTTCGCAGGGAGGATACACAGAGAAGCCAAATTCTAGAGGCATAGATAAAGATAGCGGAATTTGGTTATAAATGTGTTTGTTTAAATGCAAGGAGCATAGTAAACAAAAGAAATGAACTAAACATTATGGTAGAAGATATTGACCCTCACATAATAGGTATAACTGAATCTTGGGCCACACCCGATATATCAGATGCCGAATTAGGAATGACAGGGTATGTAATGTTTAGGAAAGATAGATTAGGAAGAAGGGGAGGCGGAGTTATTTTATATATTAAAGAAGCTTATGAAATAAAATTAGAAAAAGAACCAGAATGTGAAGAAGCTGTCTGGTGTAACATAGTTACAGGAAACTCAACATTAACTGTTGGGTTAGTGTATCGGAGTCCAAACATAAGCATGGAAGATAATGATAAAGTACATAACGCTATCAAAGAAGTGAGTAAACGGGACTGTATTATTATGGGAGATTTTAACCATGGGCATATACAGTGGACATCTCAACAGAGTACCGGGAGAGAGGATCAAGAGTTTTTAAATTTAGTACAACATAGTTTCCTTTCTCAACATGTGTTAGAAGCAACCAGGGGCGAGAACGTGTTAGACATAGTATTGAGCTCACAGAAGGAATTTGTTGATAATGTCAAGATATGTGAGCCACTGGGATGTAGTGATCACAACCAGATACATTTTATCATCAAAGTAAAGGGAGAACGGAATAGAAAAATAAGGTACAGGAAAAAATTTCACATATAAGGACATGAGGACATGACTGAAGATATAAGGACATGAGGGAATATTTAGCAAAGATAGACTGGAATAACACACTGAAGAATAAGACAGAAACAGAATTCTGGAATTTTTTAAAAGAGTGAAATTGACTGCGTCGTTGACAAATGTGTCCCCTTGAAAAAACGGGGGAAACGGTCAAAGAAGAAACACTTATCGAAGGAAGCCATTAGAAAAATCAAGTACAAGAAAAATGATGTGGAAGACATATAGACATCCCGGAAGTGAAAAAACTATAGCATTTATAAAGAAGCACTTAATCAACCCACAGCTGAAATTAGAAATTCAAAGAGAAGCTACGAAAAAAAAGCTTTTAATATAAAACATGACAGCAAGATTTTTTATGCGTATGTTCGAAGTAAACAGAAAGTTCAGGATAAGGTCGGTCCTCTAGAAGGTAGTGATGGAAACATAATAACAGAGGGATTCTTAATGGCAGAAAACCTAAATGAGTACTTTAGTTCGGTGTTTACCAGGGAAGATATTAGTATATTACCAGTACTTGAGTCAAAGGGGGAGAGAGTTTGACTATTTAGGACAACTAATTGTAACCCCAACAATGGTAGCTTGAAAATAAGGGATATGAAGGATAATAAATCACCTGGAGTGGATGGGATTCCCCCCAAATTACTTTGGAAATTGTAGAACAAATCAGCATACCGCTTGCAACAGTGTTCAATTTGTCATTAGAGGAGGGAATAGTTCCGTTAGAATGGAAAAAAACAAACATTATACCATTTTTTAAAAAAAGGTACGAGAAACAAGTCAGATAACTATAGACCAGTGAGTTTAACATCGGTGATTTGAAACTATTAAAAAAAATTAAATTAAAGATCACCTGGTTGATTTTCTTGTTAAAAATAAATTGAAAAAACCCATCTCAACATAGTTTTTAAAAGCAAAGGTCAGGGTTAACAAATATGTTATGTTTTTTGGAAGATGTCACAAAGTGGCTAGATAAAGGATCACCAGTAGATATAATCTACTTAGTTTTTTTAAAAAAGCCTTTGACAAAGTGCCACACCAAAGACTACTATTTAAACCCCAAAGGCCCATGGCATAGGAAATGGAATGATCAACTGGATAGAATAATAATGGCCTTATTGATAGAAGACAAAGAGTAGTAGTTGATGGGGAGGTTTCAAACTGGAAAGGGGTTTTTTGAGTGGGTACCGAAAGGGATCGGTACTGGGACCTATTTTATTCTTAATATTTTCAATGATTTGGATGATGACATAACAAGCAAGGTGTTGAAGTTTGCGGACGACAAAAAAAGTGTTTAGGAAAATTAAAAGTGATGCAGATAGACAGCATTTACAAGATGATCTTTAATGAGTTGATAGAATGGTCTGAGAAGTGGCAAATGCTGTTTAATTTTGGAAAGTGTAAGTGCCTTCACACAGGGCATGGGAATGAAGATGCACAATTAAAATGGGGGATACTGTACTAAATACTACCTTTAAAAGGGAAAAGGGCTTAGGGGTTTAAATATTAGTGCTGACATGAAGGATCAGAGCAGTGTGGAATTGCAGCAGCGGGAAAAGGGCCAAATTTTGGAAAAGGGGAAAAAAACCAATAATACCGCTGTATTTAAAACAAAAGTTAGGCCCCACTTAGAATATTGTATACAAGCATGGAGGCCCTATCGCAAGAAGGAATTTTATATGCTAGAAAGAGTACAAGGGGGAACAACCAAAATGATACCAAAACTCAGGAATATTAGTTATGAAATGCGTTAAAAGAATGTGGTTTAACAACACCAAAACCAAAGATTGGGGAGGAGATCAGATTGAGGTGTTTAAAATATTGAATGGATATGAAAATATTGACAGAAATATTTTTTTCACAGTCAAGGAAGAGAGAATGACTAGAGGACATGGAGTTACATTAGCAAAGAAGCAGTGTAGACTAGATATTAGACAATTTTCACAAAGAACTGTAAACGAATGGAACAGATTATCAGCTGATTGTGTAGGTGCTAGTATTGTAAATATATTTAAAAATAAAATCGACATATACCTAAGACGGGCGGGATATACTTAGATAGATAGGTTGGACTCTCGATAAGCCAAATGGCTTCCTAGTCCACCTGCCATCTAGAGTTGAATCTCTAGGTGGCAATCTTGTTAAATCTTGTAAAAAAAATCATACTCATAGCCTAGGCTATGGCATGCTTAAGTTTGGTTAGACTGATTTTGTTCGTTGTAGTAATAATAATGAATAGCCTAAGGTTTAGTCAAGATTGGCATCATATATGATTATGACATATGTCATTAGTGATTTAATCAACTAGTAGATCATGTCTACCGAAAATTATTATTGAATATAATTTACACTTTATTGTGTTTACCTGCTGTTATATATCATTAGGCCTACTCTCTCTGACACATTAAGATTAACTATGTTTGCCTTTTATTTCAGGTGAGAAATCATACTTGCATCTTCGGACCAACCCTTCATGGATCCCGACACTGCAGCTTGGATACGGCGATGGCGCAACAAACCCCCGTGTGTCTGCCCGATACGACAGGGTCGCTGGAAGGAAGCGAAAGCGGGATGAGGAAAGTGTCGTGTCAGCTTTGTTGACACTCAACAAAGTTCACAAGGGAGATATTGAAGCAGTTAGTGAATGCACTGACAGTCTTGCAGACACTGATTTGGATGACTGCAGTTATTGTGATGACTCTGTTAACTTGGAAGTTGTTGACAGTGATATTGTACAAGTATGCAGTGGGCATACTAGTGATCAGGGCGTTCAGACAACTATTACATGTCAGCAGAGTTCTGATCTTGAATGTGACAACAGGGCCCGGGTAGTTGAAGAAGCTAATCGCAGACAGACATGTTCTGTGTATGATCGCGAGATGTACGTAGATGGACCTGAAAAGGCCTCTTTCTACACTGGTTTGCCAGGAGTTGAAGTATTGGATGTGATATTTAACTTGATTGATGAACATATGATCGAACATTCTATACTTACTAAGTATCAGCAGATGCTGCTAAGCCTCATTAAACTGTGGATGAATTATCTGTTCCGAGACATTGCTTACCAACTTAATGTGTCATCAGCTACTATGCAGATATATTTTCATAGTACCTTGGGTGTCATGTATGTGAAACTGAGTTTTGTAATTAGATGGCCAGAGCGTGCCGAGCTGAGGAAATCTATGCCTATGTGTTTTAGAGCAGCATATCAAAATAAAGTAGCTCTCATCATTGACTGCTTTGAACTATCCGCGGAGAAGCCGAGTGGTGCCCTAAATCAGATTCAAACTTATTCCAATTAGAAACACCACCAAACTGTGAAGTATTTAATAGGTATTGCTCCGCAAGGAACGGTCACTTTCATTTCGAATGGTTGGGGTGGTCGCACATCTGATAAGCATATTGTTGAGAAGTCAGGTCTGTTGAATAACTTGTTGCCTGAAGTTATCCTGATGGCTGATCGTGGATTTAAAATTAGTGATGATGTCGCCTTTTATCAGGCAAAGCTCGTAATTCCAGACTTTGCTAAGGGGAAAACGGCTTTTTGATGGGGAATTTCTTAAGCTGAAGCAGGGTGAGACCACACCAACAGTTGACAAGATTGCGAGGGTCTTGTGGTGCACTGTCATGTCTCTGCCCGTCTGTTGTTCTGTTCGAGTAGTTGATGTCAAACTCAAATAAAGGCAATGTTCAATTAAATGACGCCTGTTAGATAATAATTATGGTGTATCGTTAAACGTGTTGGTTTAATCAAATGTATATTTTTTAAACAGTTCTGGTATGTGTCAAGTATGATATACCTCGGCATTGTATTACAATATACACTTCAGAAATGTAGTTTAAATCTTTAATCCATGTTTTCATATAATCAACAACATGAAATATAACACACGGATTATGCAATACATACAGTAAATGTTTAATATACAAGGTCAATGCCAATATTGATCCAAAAGGTTAATCATAACATACACATGTACCTCGGGGTTGTATTACAAAATACATTTCAGAAATAGGTTCAATGTGTAATCAATGGATAAACAACATGAACTATACCTCCCGGATAACAAAATTACAGCATTTAAATAAATGCCAAGATTGATCCAAAAGGGTAATCATAACATACACTTGTAGCTCGGGGTTGTATTACAAAATACACTTCGGAAATAGGTTCAACTTGTAATCATCAATGGATAACAACATTACACCATTGAAACACTTGACTAATCGTCTTATTTCCGCTTTACAGTCTCGCTTTTACATTGTGGACAGAACCACTTGCCCTTCGGCACACGTTTTACCTTTAAACATTTGACATGGTACCACTGTACACAACAGTTTTCATTGTCACAACAAACCATCTGTTGGCCATCATCTTCTCCACCACAGATACAATACTTACTCGTACTACCTGACTGGACAACACCATTGCTTGGCACCAATACTGATTTTGTGGTGAAATACTTCATACATAGCTCAGGCATTACGCACTTAGCATGGAAGAGCATGCCCTGCTCTGACTTCTCAGCCCACCACACACTATCTGGCACTATCCTCTCTATGTACAACATTTCGGGCGACCACACAACAAAATCACAATATTCCCGATTTGTCACAAAGTGTTCAAAAACAAACCACAATCGCGACAGTCAAAATCGCTGTGCTGTGCATGCTGCGATGTCACATATGCATCCCTACCAAAGGCCTCATTTGATTTACCCCAGTCAGTGGCTACAGAAGAAAAACATTGATCGTTTGGCGAGCATATGGCTCTAAGCAAGGACACTGTCACAGTAGGTCAGAATGTCAGAGTTATACAGCTATCCAAGATGTCTTGCAGCCATGTTGGAGACAGACTTAGGCACACAACTGCCACTGTACGTGCTGTTCAGGGATAGCACGACTGCATGTGGGCAAGCACGATGCAACTGCGCAAAGAATGTGTCTTGTTCGTGTTTTGTTGGTGAGGGTATGTTGTGGTATGCAGTGCTGGGTGTGTGTGGAGTTGTAGGCGTGTGTGTAGCACTAGCAGCTGGTGGGTGTGGAGTTGTAGGCGTGTGTGTAGCACTAGCAGCTGGTGTGTGTGGAGTTGTAGGCGTGTGTGTAGCACTAGCAGCTGGTGTGTGTGGAGTTGTAGGCGTGTGTGTAGCACTAGCAGCTGGTGTGTGTGGAGTTGTAGGCGTGTGTGTAGCACTAGCAGCTGGTGTGTGTGGAGTTGTATGCGTGTGTGTAGCACCAGCAGCTGGTGTGTGTGGATTTGTAGGCGTGTGTGTATCACTAGCAGTTGGTGTGTGTGGAGTTGTATGTGGGTGTGGCGTGCTTGGCAAGGTCCTTGCTGCCAGTGTTCTGCGTTTCTGTGATGCGGAAGTGAAGTCCATTTCTCGGATCCGTTGGAACGGTGACGCAAACTTTGCAGGTGTTGGAAACAGCTAGTACGCAGGTACATCCGTCACAGATGCCTCTTTTGTGATTCTCGAGCCGTTTTTTTCGAGCCGTGGCAAACAGCACAGCGGCGATGTGGCTGCATCCCTCGCTTAGGCCAGCCATGCATGTGCAGGGTGCAGACTGCACCGAACCGTCGTCCGAAACGATCAGCCAGGGTTCCAACGGATTGTCGTGTATCCTCATAGAATGAGCAACCTGAAACACAAACAACAAAATAAATAAAACATAAGGAATTATTACTATTATAAAATGATTACGCAGTAAAATGTATACATTTAACTTTGAATTTATTACAAATAATGGGATCTTCAACAATAATGATATATGCCCTATTTTATAATGACGTTTATTATAAACGTAGGCTATATAAAGTCTGTCCAGTTTAAAAAAACAGCTTTAGTCTAGGCTCGATTTGCCCTAATTGCATGTTAGTTATGACCATTGGTATAGTATAAACACCGACTGGCATAATCTAGTCCTGCTCCCAAGTCCCAACCTATCACCTACACCAGGGCGAGGCCAGGCCTGACGAACAGCAGGATCTAGCCTACACAAGCATACCCAGACGTAACGCAGTAAATATCTAAAGTCGATGTGATGTTTACCTTTGCACGGATCAGATGAACGCCATTTATTTTCTTGTGCAGAATCTGTCAAATCCACCCATCCTGGAAGTACTTCTACGCATCGCGAGACTTTTACTTTTTCAGCTGTTCGCTGGTGTACGACGAAGGGCTGAATACGAGGTAGTTTATCACATCCAAGAAACCGACGTGTGGCCATTTGGTAACGTCATTTTCTAAACAAATGGCCGCGATGTTATATGGATCACATCCTATCACACTTGTTTTGTCGTTGTACCTTTTGCGAACATTTGGGGGAAGGGATTTCACGTAGTCGGAACACACATCGCTCGCCATGACCACTACAAAGTTTTGGAATCAAAATGGAGCCGCGCGTTGCAAAGTGAGTAATATTTCATAGGCGCACGCAAAGTGGTAACGTCAGTGAATACAAGCAATTGTTTGCTTGTTTCTTGTGTAAGTTGCAAAGACCGTTTGCATTCCGCACTGCAAAACATGTAAAACTAGCCCCAGCAGGCCTTATGTGGATTATTGAAACAAAAGACCTAAGTTACCGAAATCGCCATTTTCCTATGTGACGTAATATAAATGCTTCTGAAACCACACGAGAGACAGCGCGTCAACGCTTCGTGATGATGTCACAGTGTGTATGGTGCTTCTTAAATAGTAAAGGTAAGTTCTTACATAGTCCTCGAAATTGTTCAAATCGTGTTATCCTTTATTACCTGGCAGAACTGTCCAAATGAACACCATCTCGACCTCTCCGCACACAACTGATTGAACAATAAGAAGTGAACAACTGTTCGAAGCTTTGACACGCCAGCGCAACATTTCAACCCGGGTTCTCTTAGTCGGGTTTGCTCTAGTATTACAGTCGTGTCCCAGATTATCACAACGCCCGCCGTGCCACGAACCGATCGCGAGAGCTTATTCGTCTGATGCCGCCCGTATCCTACTCTCTAGTGTAACTTGATGTTGACATATTTCAGAGTGTCATCGAAATAAAAAAACAATATACACTAACTGTGAAACAGCATACTTTTTTATTCATTCGGGGTATTACAAACGAATCAAGGGATATTACTAAGGATTCTGTCTTGATTTATTTTCTGTCACAGCTTGTCAAAAGATTATCCCTCTACCGATATTACCATACGTGAAGTTGTACGCGCGCCGGATAGTTTGGCAACTTCAAAACATCAATACAAGAAGCCTAGTACAAATATGGCAAATATTTTATACCTACTCGTTGTAATATAATTTTTTTTAATACTTTTAATTTTGTCGTAATCATATTTTATGAAAGATTATTAAATGTCCTTTAACAACTTATATTATAAATTGACGTTATAATAATGGTCGTAATCACATTTAATTAAATATTGTAAATTGACTTCCAACTATATTTTACCTATGCATTGTAATGTTCATTTGCTAATTACTTTTTATTTAGTAATCATATTTCATTATAATGTTCATTTAGTAATTACTTGTTATTTAGTAATCACATTTCATGAAATGATGTAGAGTGTTCCGGAACAATATTTAGGAAGGGACACAATGCATAGGAAATGTAGGATTGTTCAAAGCGTTTCACACTTATTCTAGGTTGAATGGAACACCATTTCGGTTTCTCCTGGAAGTATTCAGCTATGCTACAATTAACATCCATCACTGTCTACTCATACAGCTGAGTGAATAGGACCAATTAGTTTAACCGGAAGGAGGGGGTACCGTGCACCCCCTCGGAAATATTCTTTTAAACATAAAATGTACAATTGGATTGTTGCAGATCCATTTATGGATAATAAATAATGCATTTACGAAAAATTACTGATACAGGCCTGACGGTGTATATGATATTTCATATAAATATTTCAGTGGTTAAAATGCTAAATAAAAATGTCATGTTAATTACAATTAATGTCTACACCACCTATATGAAAAACAAACATTTGTTCTAACCGCATTTCTGACCGTTTTACTCCACTAGGAGTGTCGGTCAGTATACCGACAATACAAGATTTCGTTCTCACTGTATTTATTTCTGTATAACATACCTTGGTAGGTAGGTAATCTATGACAACGAACCTGTGACTTAGCTATGTCTGAAGTTTAGCAACGTGCGTGGCCACCAGGTCCAGGCTATTTCTCAATAAATAGGAACGCCTTACCTGCGCAATCTGCAGATGTTTGCTGCTCTCTGTAGATTGCACAGGTCTAGCTAATGCGTATAAAATAAACGATAATAGCTGAAGCCAAGCCAAACATTATACTAAAGCAATCAAATCATTGAAACGTCAATATGACGTTCATATAATAAATTATGTAATATAATTGTTGCTAAAAAGCGAAGAGTTACAGCAAGGCGTTCAGCAGGTGGTATTGCGTCGCCCATGGCTGTGTGTTGTGGACAATTAACGGCGAAAAAGCTATTGAAATTGCTGTGCATGCATCCGGATAAAGTTTGCAAATGTTCTGGGGTCCTCCACTTTAATTTCCTTCGTCAGCGCATGAAATGCGCCGAACTGCTAGCGCCGCGCAATCCTTCAGCGAACCCACCATCTTTTCCGTTTCTTCAGCTTTTCTTTCTTTAATTCTTCGTCAATTTGCTGTGAACAAAATTGCATCTACTTCTTCACTGCTGCTGCTGCTGCTGCTGCTGCATCTGTCAGCTATTGCCGTAAACAAGCACGTGTGCGTCTGTAATGGCCTTCACCTTATGACGTAACTCGCGCAACTCTCCCGACTCGATTGTTTCGCCACGACTACGTGTGTCATATACGAGTGACTCGTACGAGTGACTCGTACGAGTGACTCGTACGAGTGACTCGTACGAGTGACTCGTACGAGTGACTCGTACGAGTGACTCGTACGAGTGACTCGTACGAGTGACTCGTACGAGTGACTCGTACGAGTGACTCGTACGAGTGACTCGTACGAGTGACTCGTACGAGTGACTCGTACGTGTATCCCCCCCTCGAAACAAAGTCAAGGTGGGTTTGAATTATGTGCAGTGCAATGTTGCACCTCGAAACAAATTACGAAAAGAGACACTTACAGTTACCATATTTCACGCCAATCATCTACTATGTTTTTACTACATACTTGTATATACTAGTGTGATGTGATCTCAAAGTTAAAATTACTATCTTTTTCGATCAAAATGTACACGAAATACACTTGATTTTGCGCGTGTTTATTACTTTTATCACAGGAAACTCCGTGAAGTGTGTGTTTTTGCTACTTCCTCCACGTATAGAGATAACAACAAATGTATATCTTGTCAGAAGTACCCTCAGCTTAACCATACATCTTCTTCCACATTAGAACAAGCATCTCCAGCGAACTCTATAAAATAACGTTATGTACCCGAGGTTCCTGTGAAACTAACGTTTGCATACAAATACGATTACATTTCGTATCCGTTTTGATCGATTCGATAACAGACTCAAATTTTGTTTAGTTTTCGTCACGCAACACGGGTGCAATTGTAGCATGGGTATAGTAGATGCATCAAGTGAAATTTAACAAGTGCATGTGGCTGTTTTCCTATAATCACACATGTTTTCAAAGGACAGAGGCTACTGCAATGTTTAAATGTGCATCTGATCGTGCAGTGTTATGCGCCGTGCACAATGTCAATTACACGCGTCGTATATGGATCAGTTCCCGACCGTGACTGTTGTGGCTATATACGCTCGCACAAATGCAGCCGTCGACAGGAGGACAGGAAAGAAAGATGTTCGCCCAATGGGGTTCCACAAATCCACGTTAGTCGCTAGAGGAGCTGATACACAACTAGACCCTAGTTGCGTATCAACGCCTCTAGCGAGTAACGTGGATTTGTTTGTATGTTTTGCGGAACGCTTGTTTAAATCATCTTCAATTAACTGTAGAACTGGCATGACTCCAGAACCTCACACATAGCTAAATATGGATATAGTCTAACATGCCCGTCAATGTGAAGGCATAATGTGTACATTAATATACATTTATAGCCGAATGAGCCGATGGAACGTCGATTGGTGGCCCGACAGGTGTGCTAGAACGATTCCGCAACGGATGTTTAAAATCATCTACAGCTCGCCGCATGCTTCACACGAGACAGCTACTTCACACATAGTTAAATATTGATGTATATAACATGTCCGTCATTATAAAAGCATAATGTCTACATGCACATTTACAGTAGAAATGGCGCAGTCCCGGTTATTTTGTCGTACACTGAGCACATGTTCCTGGTCTTCGAACACACTCACAGGTTACGCGGCTACACGGTCAACCTTCATTTGTGCAGATACCGATACCGGATTACATCTCACTGACCCTCTATCTCAGTAACAACCTTATCCACTGTATCCATCTAAGATTATATAGAAATGGCCCACGTGTTCTTGCCGCGATCTGATCACATGGTATTACAAAACATACTCATTTTATTTTGTTTTACACTAACCAATGAATTCCAGGTATGTTACGCGGGTAAAATATGTTACATTGTATCGTATTAGGCCAAGCTATTAAGGTTTGTGTTACTTGACTTGGTGAATTTTGCTGCGTGTTTATTTATCAAAATAATGAATTTTATTGAATTTTATTCTATTTTGGTTGCATATACACATTGTCAGTGAAACCAGCGTGAAATCAGTCACAGTGTACGTATATAGTGTACATAATGCAATTATAGTGTTGATTAGGCTGCAGGTAATTAATTGTTAGAAGTAAAAAGAAACTGTGCACCAGGTTTCCACATTGATGTCGTTGTACAGCTTTTTTTCAACATAAACCATGACCAAAAACAATTATGTCACCCTTTCCCTATCTGGTGAAATACCTTTTTTACATATGAAGGGTAATTGCTATTGGCCGTGCAGGCGCGTAGAAAGCGATAGTTTGTATGTGTGGGCATGCTCTATAGGCAGAACAGCCAAAACAACGCCATCTTGGCACGTTCCGCGACGTTCCATCGATTGTAAATTTACATTAATATAGACATTATGCTTTCATATTGACGGACATGTTATACGATATCAATATGTAACGTACATTAATGTACACATTATGCCGTCACATTGACGGACATGTCAGACTGTATCCATATTTAGCTATGTGTGAGGCTTCAAAGTCATGCGAATTCAACAGCTGATTGTATATTCCGCAAAACCTTCCGCATTTTACACACGTCAATAATACGTAAAAGACGGCACAAAGATCCTAGATGCGTTAGAGCGCCCTCTGTCGGTTTAGTTATTGTGGTACCTCATTATATTTGATGAACAAGAAATATAAATTACGTAGCACAGCAATATTAATTGTGCATAAATACATAATACACGAGTTCATCATAAAAGGCAGTTCATCTTCTCACACAAGGGACTCCAGTGCGAGCAATAACGGCGGCGTTGGGAGAGAGAGGGCGTAAATAAGCTTAATTAAGCATTCCGTAAAACGTCCCAGAAAACGAACGGTTTTTCACATACGTCAATGATACTAAAAGACGGCACAAAGACCCTAGTTGCGTTAGAGCGCCCTCTGTCGGATTAGTTATTGTGGTATCTCATTCACTTAGACCACCAAAGGGGCAATTTTTAAATATTACGTCGCTCGAGAGACGACGAGTCGGCCGCGTAGTCGTGACGTCACAGATGGATCGGCCTATTCCGGTTGGCACCATCTTTACGCCGTTGCGCCGGACGCTGCCAGCGGATGGCCTTTTGTCCTTCTGGGGCTAACATAGTGCAGTGTGGTGCCCGTTTCTTTGGAGTAATGTTGATCGCGGTGCTGTGGGAATGTTGCTTTTGCAACCAATGCTGTGGTGAAGGGAATACGTGCGTACGTGCGTACGTGCGTGTGTATGTGACGACTCGATTCAACGTCGCTAGTTGCCGTACATTTTGCAATGTTTTTTGTTGTTTTTGCTCTTTTTGTTATTATGAGATAGATCTGGAGATGAAGCAGACGCCAAGGACAGATTATTGACCCCGTTTTGTGCGCCATGTATAGAAGTAGGTAACGGTAAGTGCCAGTTATACCAGTCACGATAATCTAACGCAGTAAATGAAAAGGTCTACCAAACTACCCAAATTAGTGCTACGTAAATGTAATAGAAATAAAGTATTTTGGGGAAAATATACAACTATCTGTAATACCATTACCAGAAGAAAGAAAAACACTACGTTGTTGAAAAATATACTAACCAAATTACCACGACTGAAGTGTTACTTCATGTCCAATATAGCAACAATTACAAAAATGCCCCCTTTGTTTTCTCCAACTGGAGTTTTCTCGCTATGTAATACATGCGAATACAGAAAGCGTACATTTTCTTTCGCATGCATACAATTCAGGCGTGGAGAAGACGTACAAACGCCAGTCTGGCAACAATTGTTGCGCATGACTGCATAAGCATGTCAAATGTCACTCAGGTGCAGGCAGAAAATCTAGTCACCAATTCACGAATATACTTAAACACTTGCCGTGAGATGAAGTCTAGTAAATGCGGTGTTTTGTTCTGCCTCTGTCAGGACGTTTTAAAGCCACAATAACGTAGCACATTTATACTGTACATGATTTGACTGCCATTAACCGAGACAAATATAAATGCACCTGAAATATTTGTGTCATCATATTGGGAGAAATATTGGAAGATTGGTAAATAATAGCGGGTGGCGGCTTACGCAGCTAATCGACGAATAACTTCCATATGCGTGTATTGTCACTCTATATATTACATTTGTGCTGCGTTTCTGTATGATGTCATGTCTTGACTAGTGGCTCTGATATTTATATATTTTATGACAAAGACTTGCTTCTGCAGACTGCAGCTATGTTGGTAAATCAAATCGTTAATAAAATACCAGCAAATCTCTGTTTTACCAAAATTAAATTGTTCAATCTAGTACTTAAGTGCTCACCAACACATTTATGATGGCATTATGTGGTATGTGCTTTGCAAGACACCTGACTGGTTGCTACTTTTTGGTTTCGTGTCGTTGATGGTTTTGTATAATTTGAAATATGTAGGAACAAGGTCCAACAACATCATGTTTTGCTTCAGTGCATTTTATTTAAACGTTTTCAATCAAAATACTGTATGTCTGAACAAGTTCGAAAGCAAACATGATTTTATAATTCCTTAATAAATGCGCGACCTTGCTAACAATGTAATTTGATCTCATCACTAGATACTCGTTGTGTTAAAATAATTATTTTAATACAACGATATGATTAGAAACTAAAACGAATATGTCAACTGTCATTTTGATATCATCCCGGTAAGCAGTGTTCCGTTGTACGCACTCTAACAGGTACTCTTACTAAACGAAGACACGCCATTCAAATGTAAACAATAACAATGTAACACCAATACACCAAACACGGCGATTGAAATCGAAACAAGTATTTACAAGATAACTGTTTGAAACCTAACCTTAACGTGTCACCTTGTAGGAAGAACACGTGACCCAACAATTGAGCACACAGCCACCGAGTGGCGATTATGACGAGTATCCATTATTAATAAAATTATGGTCATTGCAATTTTATTGTGAGATAATAAAGATTTGTTATTGCTGATTATCACACAACTAAATCACTTCGTCAGTTGATTATATGATCTGCAAAGGTGAATTAGTTTGAGTTCCAAACCGTATATCAGTTTATGCAACTGCAAAAGATCAATATTAACAAATACTTCAGTTAAGCACGATATACAATATAGAACATTCAAGTAAAGCACGCATTATCGTAACTGTTGGGACGGCCTACACAATGTTATGTAGTGCAGCGTTTAACGCGACATCACAAGTTGCACCATTCGCGGTCGATGTACGGGTGTACTGCTGCTGCGTGACATGTCAGTATTCAGTCACTCGGACGATGACCTGCGGTCCCAAGTCGACCCAGCTGATGGTCCTGGACGTCGCGTTTTACGCGCATCCTGCAGCAGTTGGCAAATACAAACTCCCTCTCGGACAGGACAGTACGGAGCACTGGCCAGTTTTCGAACACCCGACGTATCTGTCGCTAAGTTTGTGCGGGAAGGTATATTTCGGCCACACCAACTGTATCGCCGTGCAAGGGTTGTTAGAGTGGCAGTCGAAAACGACTGGAAGAAAACGATTAAATTATCAACACGTTCAACAGTTTTTGTGCGCCAGCGTTTGTCTGTTGTGTTTGAATGTGTGTGTGTGTGTGTGTTGTGTTTGTGTGTGGTGCGTGTGCGCGTGCGCGTGCGCGTGTGCGTGCGCGTTGCTGTGTTGTGTCGTGATCTGTCTGGTGTCGTGTAGTTTTCGTATCTTGGTCGTGTAGTTGATGATATATCAGAGATGCCCGGGCGAGTTCAGTGTTATGTGTCGCCTGGTAGTCGTGTCTACATTCCTTGACATCCCCGCACATACTCCCAGTCTTATCCGTACTTGTTCGGAGTGTGACATTTTTAGTCTTGTCCGAAAGGCTATTGTTGAACAACGAATCACGTTGCTGTTTGATGCGAACTGCATTCAGAAACCATATGTAAGTACACATGCAACTATGCATGTGTGTGTGTGTGTGTGTGTGTGTGTGTGTGTGTGTGTGTGTGTGTGTGTGTGTGTGTGTGTGTGTGTGTGTGTGTGTGTGTGTGTGTGTGTGTGTGTGTGTGTGTGTGTGTGTGTGTGTGTGTGTGTGTGTGTGTGTGTGTGTGTGTGTGTGTGTGTGTGTGTGTGTGTGTGTGTGTGTGTGTGTGTGTGTGTGTGTGTGTGTGTGTGTGTGTGTGTGTGTGTGTGTGCGTACTTGTATGTATGCATGCATGCATACACACGCACGCACGCAGGCGCGCGCGCACACAGCACGCACACACACACACACACAAACATTGTTTTTGCCTAAGTGAATGGCTAATCTATCTTCTTGACTTGTAACGATATTTCCAATACAATAATTACACACGTCACTCACAGTGTTCTATCACGTCACTAGGTATCACAGGGCCGTTGACCTTTCTGCCATACCGGGAAGCGAAATCCGTTGCAACCATGCCGGGAAAGGAGTCTGAAGATAGGCCCGTATGAACACGTCGTGGTGCCACATTTACGGTATACGGTTTTTCAGTAATTCACATGGATTTTTTGTGGGGCAATCACAATAAATCACAACATGCATTCAATAATTAGCTTCATGGTTACTTTTTACACACAGCTCAGATTAAACTTGTGAACCCGGATATTACTGTAATGTGATGGTTAATTTGTTTATTACAATAATTACTGTTGTATTTTACTACTGTGTTAAATCATTGTTTGTTTTTCCTTTCCTTTTAAGCAAATAACCGAAAGAACATTTATATTACGGTAGTATTGTGTCCATTAGATTAGCTGAACTGTGTGTAAACCGTAAACATGAAAACGGAATATATATATATATATATATATATATATATATTCATATATATGCATACATGCATACATGCATGATATGTATAGTATATATTTATATATGTATGTATGTATGTATGTATGTATGTATGTATGTATGTATGTATGTATGTATGTATGTATGTATGTATGTATGTATGTATGTATGTATGTATGTATGTATGTATGTATGTATGTATGTATGTATGTAGATGTATGTATGTATGTATGTATGTATGATGTATGTATGTATGTATGTATGTATGTATGTATGTATGTATGTATGTATGTATGTATGTATGTATGTATGTATGTATGTATGTATGTATGTATGTATGTATGTATGTATGTATGTATGTATGTATGTATGTATGTATGTATGTATGTATGTATGTATGTATGTATGTATGTATGTATGTATGTATGTATGTATGTATGTATGTATGTATGTATGTATGTATGTATGTGTATGTATGTATGTATGTATGTATGTATGTATGTATGTATGTATGTATGTATGTATGTATGTATGTATGTATGTATGTATGTATGTATGTATGTATGTATGTATGTATGTATGTATGTATGTATGTATGTATGTATGTATGTATGTATGTATGTATGTATGTATGTATGTATGTATGTATGTATGTATGTATGTATGTATGTGTATGTATGTATGTATGTATGTATGTATGTATGTATGTATGTATGTATATAAGATTGTTCCCTTACAAATGTTATTAGCTGGTTACTGATTATGAATTACAGTTACTGAACACTACTATCGTATTGCTGAAGAAAAACACATAGAAAGCTTCAGAATATGAATTTCATGATGTGTTGTACAAACGGTGACGGCGCCAGGTTCCATCGGCTATTAAAATAGGAACAAGACAGTTACAGTACATTTTGTTTGAGTATATTCTGCACATAAGATACCGCACAGTCCTGGTATTCCACTAATGTTTTCTCACCTGTAGTGCCGTAGACTTGCACCTCGCACACACTGAGTGTCTCACTCGGTCCCGGAACAGTGATGTTGACGAATCTTCCCTTCACTCCTGCTACACACGGGATGTGTCGTGTTTCGCCCAACAGTAGGTGTCCTTTTACCACAGCACATCTCTGAGAGAAGGCGCCATCTCCTGATATCGACACGTCAATGATGATGTCGTGCAACTGCTCGGCTGAAATGAGGAAATCACACTAGTAATGCTCAATGTTATTTGAATTTCAGCCAGTCAGTTGTCGATTGCGTTACTGTGATCAATTATTTGGTTTCTGGAGGTTATAATCGTACGTACCTCGTTTGGGGGTGATATTTAACTGTAACCTATGGATGGTGTAGCACATTATGAACACGTTGAACTCTTTTTATTTCAACAATAGAAACACTGGACGAATTCAAAACACAGTCAGCAACAGCTTTATGTCATAACTTACGTTATGTGTAGTTATCAATAGTACGAACATGTTAATGTTAAAGCTTAGAAGATGCGACATTTAATCGTTTCTGAGAGTGGAGTAGCCACTGGCCAATACCTAATCAGCGACTGCGACTAACATCCTAATGGTTACTATTGGCAGTTTAACTGGGAATTTAAGTTTAACTGGAGTATGTTGAGGAATGTGACGATAACAAGTATTTAGAAAGTTATCAACAAGAAAAACATGGTAATATACTAACCACAACAATCTCCGCGATTTGTGATGACAACTTGTAATATTTCGTAGTCGGCTGCCAGGTCCACCTGCAGCGACGGGTTTTTCTGAGATTGTGTGCGCGCGCAACTGTGACCCTCTGAGTCAGTGCTGCCATCTGTCGCTCGGGATGCTGGAGCAACCGTCGAACTCTGCACCGCCATCTTGCCGACAGCCAGGTTCGTCACATTTACTGAACGAAATGACGAGTTGGGTGAGCATCTATGCCATACACCAGTATCAAGTATACTGTGTGTAATGCATATGCTGTATTACATTAGTAAAGCAACATCGATATTAAGGTAACTCTATGATGGCCAGCCTGCACGCTGTCACTATTCGCCTATACGTACCAGGATGCCCATAAATCTCTACTTGGCATAGAACGAGCGAGCGCTTCTTCCCGGGCTTAGTTATCTTCACAAACGTTGCCCTTGTTCCAACTAAACACGCAACGGATGTCCTCGTCATTACGTCTACGGTGCTACACACTTGAGGGTGGGGGTCGTTTCTTGCCATGGCGACCTCAATCACAATGTCTCCTAAAAGAACAACGTATTTGCGTTGGTAAACAGGTAATGTAGGCCAGGACTATTGTGTTTAATACATTAGTGTTAGCAGTACAATAGGCATACAATATAACGTCGTCTACATGCGCACTTTATTACAGTAACATACATATTTAATAATAAGTATTAAATATATGTGCATAATATGTATGCATGTACATACATGTGTGTATTTATGGTTGTGTATGTACGTACACACGTACGTACACACACGTACGTACGTACGTATACACACACACACACTATATATATATATATGTGCTATATATATATATATATTATATATATATATATATATATTATATATATATATATATATATATATATATATATATATATATATATATATATATGTAAAACACCTTTAAAAAAATTGCCAAATATTACCACTTTACCAGCTTTAGTGGTTTACATAAGTTAGTATTAATCGTAACATATGACTATTTCCTGTGGTTGTTATTTAATTTGTTATTTTAGTAGAACACACCACATATGTCTATGTTGCTACTGCAAAGTACTTCAATAAAATTATACCGCATTAGTTTGCTCAAGTCGCCTGAATGTTATGAAAATTAGACACCACATAACTGTAAAAGATTACATTTTGAACCCTGTACGTAGCTCTTATACCTCGGTTCACTCGATTTGACCATACATTCAAATGTATATACGTGTGTGTGTGTGCGTGCGAGCGCGCGCGTATGTGTGTGTATGTGTGTGTTGTGTGTGTGTGTGTGTGTGTGTGTGTGTGTGTGTGTGTGTGTGTGTGTGTGTGTGTGTGTGTGTGTGTGTGTGTGTGTGTGTGTGTGTGTGTGTGTGTGTGTGTGTGTGTGTGTGTTGTGTTTACGTATATGCTTACAATATGATGTAATACATAAATGCATATGAATGCGAATATCATGTAATGATATCATCTTGTGAATCTCTCTATGCTAGTTTTCGCCCTAATTGATCAAGTTATCTTGCGAAACAACAGATAATTCCATCTGAGAGGTGTCACCACAAGTCAACAGGGGACGTTATTGAATTGTCCCTACATCAGAAAATCATCATGTGTACTTATTCAAAAAGGTAACAAAATAAATTAGTAAATAGCTAGAGAAACAACATATGATCACTGGCAGCTCTTATGTTAGTGGCTATGTTCAATATGTGTTATCATTCCACAATTTAATTGCTCTGCCTCACCAATTTCCTCACAACACTTGCTTATAAGGACAATTCACGATTAAACAAAAGTTCCTTTAATAAAAGTTATGGAGGTTATCTCAAATTGCCCAAAACAATTCAGTCTTTGATATTGTCTGGTTGGACATTATTAAACACCGGCCGAAACAGCCGCCTGCCCAGTTGCTGCGCACGGTGGAAGACCACCAACACCGCTGGCGCATCATGTTTGCGAATGCATCCACCGTGTCACCAACCAGTGCTTACGAAGCTCACGAGATAGAAGAAGAACAATAAGAAGAAGACGAACAAGCCGCCAAAACTGTTATATTGTTGAGGACACTATTTCCGTAACCCGTAAGCATGTCCTGGTGGCGCGGCCTGCTGTTGACAATTGTCAGTATCCAAGGTCATTGCTAAATAATTAGGTACGACCTAACACAATGTTAGTGACACAGTGCTACAACAAATATAACGACGTAAGTCTATCAACAATCTGCTGTGCTTTCAATCTGAATCTGAATGGGTTACGTTGTAATATCGCTATCCTCGGCCTAATGGTACTTTTCCAGTAGTCGTCTAGTTCGTCTCTCCAACGTCTTGCCGGCCTTCCTTTAGGTATTTTCCTTTCGTAGTGTTTCCAGATGGTGACATGCAGTGTCAATAGGTTATCTCGTATCCTGCTGACGTGCCCTGTCCAGGTCCACTTCCGTCTTCTGACTTGTTCAATCACGTCTGTGACCTTTGCCTTTTTTAACCCATATGTTTTGTGCGTGTCCGGTATGGAATGTTTAACGTACTCCTTTCCATCTGTGTCTGTGCGGCTGCTAGTTTGTTCTTTGCTTGGGTGGTGAATGCCCATGTTTTCGCGCTATATGTCATTGATGGAAATACACATGAGTTGTAGACTTCTCTTCAAGCTTGTCGCAATGTTACCTTTGAAGATGTCGCGGTGTTTGGTGAACGCTGCCCACCTGGTCGTGATTTTTGTGGAATATCCTTGTCTTGGTCTCTGGTGCTGTATCTCTGTCCCAGGTAGATGTAGTAGCTTTCAATGTTTTCGATCTGAGTGTTCTTGATACGTATTGGTGTATCGTTTTCCATCATCACCGTTATCTTCGACTTGTTCCTCTTCATACTTTGATTTTAACTTTCATTAGCTAGTTTCTCTATCGTTTGTTACAGTTCATATGGCATATTAGTGCATACGAGTATGTCATCGGCGAAGTGAAGAAGACTAAGATATTCGCCGTCTATTTTCAAATCTCTGGTTTCTCAAATCAGTCGTCGGAATATACTTCCGTCGTAATAGAACTGTCATTAGTCCAATTGTCATCAACGGTGAACCTGTGGAACAGGTTGATTCATTCAAGTACCTCGGTGTTATGTTAGATGAAACATTGTCATTTACAGAGCATGTTACAGCCGTGCAAAAGAAGTCTCAGCAGCGACTGCACGTTCTTCGAAAGTTACGAGCTTTCTACGTTGATCCACTACTTCTTCTATGCCTTTACCGTAGCATAATTGAGCCTCTCTTAACCTACTGCAGCATTTGGTACTACCCTGCTCTTTCTGTGAAAAACCGTAACAGGCTTCTGAAAATCTCACATGTTTCTGCCAAGATCATTGGTTTACCTACACCAAAGCTCTCCGAAATAATCGACCATGCAATTTTGAAGAAAGCTCGTGCTGTCGCTACTGAATCTGATCACCCGCTCTCTACGTTCTTCCATGTACTTCCGTCTCAAAGGAGATACCGTTGTATAAAATGTGAAACATCTAGCTATAGCAGGAGTGTTGTGCCTGTGGCCATTATAATGTTGAATGCTAAATGAGTCATATTAATGTCACCCGGTTGAATTTGTCTTGTATTGGATACATCTGGAAATTCATTTGCATTTTGTTGTGACCATCCCATATATTTTAGATGTGATCATAAGTTGTAAAATGCGTATCCTTTTTAAGGACAATAAAGTGATTTGATTTGATTTGATTTGATTTGATTTGATTTGATTTGATTTGATTTGATTTGATTTGATTTGATTTGATTTGATTTGATTTGATTGAGTGTTGCCACAAACAGCTTCTGCGATATGGTAAATCTCTGTCGTACTCCTCTCCTGATGTAATTATTTCTTATTTCCCTTCTTGAAGATTACCACCATCTTAGCGTTCCTCTACGCAATGGGTATTCATCTTTCTGATAAGCATTTATTGTACAGCTTAGCAAGTGTCTTTGAGATGGTATATTCTCCTCCTGTGTCGATGTTTATATGGTCATTGCCTGTTGCTGACCCATTCTTCATATCTCGTAGTGCTGCTTCCACCTCCCATGATGTTATCTCTGGTACCTGTTATAGGTCAGTGTGGTTTGTGGTACTCTGTTCACTGTCGTGTAGCTCGGTGTAGAATTTCTCTATTCGTTCTATGATATGCCTACGACGGGATATATATTTCCAAGTGGGTTTTAATATTTGATGGACACATATGTAAGTGCTCACCTCGAACTCCCTTTCTGCGTGTTACTACGACCTGCTCTATGGCATATTCACCACCTAAATCCACCAGCCACCAAGGGTTGTCAGAGTTACGTGTCTCGGCACATATGCCGCCACTGTCAAGTGCTGCTGCTGCCACCTTGTGGTTGCTGGTTGAACTCTGCACGGCGGACTTGTTGACAGCCACATTTTGAAAGTCCACTGAAAAGATCATTCATATTGGAAGCATGAGTTTATCTATAGCTATAAATGTTTACGACATTTTTAAACGACAACCACCTAACAAGGCATATAGGCCGAATTATTAGTTAAAATTAAATGCGATATCTACCTTGGTTCTATTCTCTTTATCAGTGTATTTATGTATTGTTTTTGTTGGTGTACCTTTTTATTGGTCTACCTGTTTATATGTCACTTTATAATTATATTTATGTTACCTTACCTGTGTGTGTACACGCACAAGCATAATATATATATATATATATACATACATATACATTTTAACTTATTTAAATTAGTTTATAGAAACATATTGCGTATGGTATAAATTATAATTATATACATGATGCTTATGTCTTAAATTATATATTATTTCATTGTAGTTTTAACAAATGTACTTCGTCATGTTCCATGTACCCATTTCAATCTCTATGATTGCGCAGAGAGAAATAAACTATGATTACGTATTCATGTAAATCGACGTCATCGTTAGATTAACCAATTCGGTTTTTTATCAATACCATATGATGCACTGAATATTGATGTACTGTAATGTATGTGCTTACTGGAAACCACTACACATCGTTGGAAATATGAAACATAAAGATCTGATCGACTCACCGGGCATTCCAAAAACTCGTACTTCATCCAACCCAAGTGTCCTCTTTTTAATTCCTGTCATTCTGATCTTAACAATGCGGCCAGTGACGCCTGGCTCACATTTGAATGTTGTGTTGGGTGCTCCTATGAGTCTTGTCATAACAGCACATATGTGGACAGGATTTGGTTGGAAAACTTCTATCACAAAGTGTTGCAGTCGAACCACTGTAAACAAAAACTATAATTGTAATATGTTATATCAACGGGTACAAACGTTGCCACTGCACGACGTTGGTACACAAACTATAATTGTGCCATTAAATATAGGTAACAAATAATAAATAGTTGGGTGATACATCCAGGCATCGACTACTGATAATACCACTTGATGAACACAGACACACTTTACACAGACTGTGAAACAACGCAACGATGGCTCTCTATAGCACACTTTCATTGTTGTCATTATTTTTGTAGCGGTGTCGAACATAGAACCGCTTCCTGCGCGCTTCCCTGTTGATGTTTTTCTTAACGTCGCAGAAACATTTGGAATGGACATCAGTTAGGGCGTTGAACGTCCGCGTTTGTCAATTACCTACATAATGAGAAATAACTACTTACAGGCACAACCTCCTGTTATTTCCACCTCTTCAATGACGTACACGGCGTTAAGTTCAACCTGCCACCACGGAACATCTCTGCCTGATGTTTGTGCACATACACCGCGTGATATGTGACCATCTACGGCGTGACTCGACGAGTGGGAACGTGTCTTCGTAGTCGACTGCCGAGTAGACATTCCTTTAGCGAGGTTGTATTTCGTCATCCCTGCAATTAATCAAACGTATCATAGCGCGATTAACCAAGTGACTCTTCGGGAACAAAGTTGTCGTGGCTCCAGTCTTAGTGTAAGCGATGTTATATAGTCCTATTTCCGCACAACCGCTCTCTATTGTCATCGACTGACCGCATGTTCTCTGATACAACAACTACTAGAGATATTGCCATCATTGGCCGCACTGTAGCTACATCTTGCGTTCGTAATTAACAGGTATTCGGGCACCAGCATCGTATTTTATTAATAGTGGGCCGGAAATTCATCTTCTTTGCAGATGATACTAATATTTTTCATACAAATAGTAATATTAGTAGCCTAAATGAAACAATATATTGCGTACTAGAAAATGTGTGCGTATGGTTTACCGTAAATAAATTAACTATGATCATAACACTAAACCCACTTATATGCTATTTGGAAGCGTATGCTCACAAAGAATTCAATAAACAAATGCAAAATGTTAATATGGTCACACAGTTTTTGGGTGTGTTTATTGATGAACATCTAAATTGAAAAGCTCAAATAAAATATGTAAAATCTAAGCTTTCAAAAAGTACCGACACATTGCACAAATGCAGTCATCTATTTCACATAAATAGTAACAGTGGGGACACACCCAACAAATACCAACAGTATGTTTTAATGCAGAAAAGAGTAATCAGAATTGTACTTGGTGCAAGACGATTGGATCACACAAACTCAATTTTTCAACAACTACATGTACTCAAATTTCCATATATCGTTCTACAGTTATATGCCATCAAATATTCAGCTTTTGTGTACAAGACGGAGAATAGCTTATTCAGTGCTAGCCAGTCATGATTTTGAACGACGGAGTGTCTGTTGTACTATGCGATCAATGTCTCTTTTTGTAAAGGCAGTGCACATATGGAATTCTCTGTGATGATTTAAAACGTTAATAATGTTACTTCATTTAAGCGTAAATGCAATAATCTTTTATTCAAATTTATTTGTGGACCATCAACAAATACAACTATGCCACTGAGAAAACGTTATAATGTTGTTAATGTTGACTTATGTTATACTTAACTTTTGAATATATATTCCATTACATTATATCATTTGTTGCAACCATTATTTAAATATATGCAGTGGTAAATTGACACAAGTCTTTGACTTCAAATTTACCACTTTCAAACATCGTACCTAGTAGTACTGTAGTTGAATTTACGTGTTTTTATTGTGTTGTTGACAATGTTCTGAGTACAACGTTCTGGGTACAGTGCTTTGAGTAAACTTTCATTCATTCGTTAATTCAGTGCAAATGCTTAGCCCTGAAATATCAGATGATCATCTGTTTAACTAAATCATGCATGTATTGAGCTACTTGTTTTAGGGGTGATATATGTCTGCTTTACATGTCACAGTAATAGTTTTAATAAAATAGATTCATTCCTTGTAAAATACATACAATGATTTTCACATATAATTACTTTATGCAAGAAATTCCCATAAATGAAAAATATGAATGCCCATGTTAGTAACGATACTTGTAACATGTGTGATGGGTTTAACTTTTTATCTCATGAACAAATGTGTCAAATATTGTAAGATTATCCATTTATGTTCATTAATAAACTGACATATAATTTCATAGACATTTCCCTTTATTGCCCACCATCCAGCCGTATGCTATAATTAATGCACGAAAGCTGCTCGTACACATATCCACCACTGTCTATAGCCAAGTACTCATTTATAAAGCGGAGTTAACTGAAGCAATGTAGAGTTCATAAAAAACTTGCTCACAATTTTAACACCGCTGCACAGTATTCGAACCCGAGTTCTCTTAGCCGAGCCACTGTGCTCAACTAAAAAGATGCATAATGCAAGTGAAGTGGTTCTAAAGTATTGTTTAGTATGGCCAGTGGTCATCTTGGATTTTTGCAAATTACCAGAGTTGTTCAAAGTTTTTATTTGGTCAGCCTAGCTTAATTTGTTCTAGCACCCGATGAGTCCAAATAAAAAAAAACGTTTGTAGGATAGACCACTTATAGGTTCACATGTGACTGTCGAATAGACACATTCTTATGAACGGGTTTCTCTGGAATTTTAACATAGCTGTTTTCACACCCAACCTCATCTTTTTAGCCAGTATGTGTAATTGATTTGCTTGACTACCCTAATGTGTGTGTGTGTGTGTGTGTGTGTGTGTGTGTGTGTGTGTGTGTGTGTGTGTGTGTGTGTGTGTGTGTGTGTGTGTGTGTGTGTGTGTGTGTGTGTGTGTGTGTGATATATATATATATATGTGTGTGTATATATATATATATATATGTGTATGTATATATATATATACATATATATATATACACACACACACATATATATATACACACACACACACACACACACACACACACACACACAACTTTGCAGTAGCGCAGTGGCTCGACTAAGAGGACTCAGGTTTGGACTCCTGCTTTAACCAACTCCTGCGTTAGCCCAATTTTGAGCTGTTTGGAGGAAACCACCCGAGACTTGAGAATCCTGTGCTGCAGTGTTAAATCTTGGACACCTTTTGCACTCTGCATTGCTCCAATTCACTCAGCTGTATGAATTAGTTCCTGACTATCGACAGTGGTGAAAATTGTGTAGGAGTAGTCTTCGGGCATTTATTGCTGCGTGGCTGAATGCTTCTCAGAGAAACCGCGGTGGGTTTCGTTCTGCCAAAGGATTAAGGTATTTAAGTGGTTTGAGCAATCTTGATGATTGGATACTGTGCTATATGAGAACTTACCTTTTTACAAAATAGCACATCTCAATATTGTTTGTGCCGAAGTTACAATGTTCGTGTATATATTGATCCACTTACATCTATGCGAATAAAAATACAATTGTCATTGAACACGATCTTTTTCCATGTTTCTGTCCACAGCCTTATCTGACGACAACTCACCATGTTTCGTAGATCGGCCATACGCCACGTTATCCTTCCATTTAGCTGTGAATAAAAAAGGCAATCCTTAGTAACTGGTGCAAACGAAATTACGTAATAGTGTGTAGAATAATGCCAAATATAATCTAATATTTCATGCAATTTATTGATCGAAGTCTTAGAATATGTGACGAGAACATTTATAGTAGCAATAACATTCTCTTAACCAAACAACATTCTTACCGGGAATACCCTTCACCTGGACTTCACAAAGTTCCAGTTTCACCCTTGAGCCCAACATATGTATTTCGATTATTGTACCCACAACGTCCGGCTGACATAGGAATACATTCTTTTGTCCCATCTTCCACTGTTCTTTCGTTATGACGACGCATTCTTGTGCCTTACTCAAGCCTGCTTTTATTATCGTTCTGCTGAATTTTTCCTCTAGAGTAAAATAACAACCATACTCATTATTACGATAACAACGACAATAAAATGCTATTACGCTTTCATAATTTTAATTTTGTCTAGGTCTCCGGTGATTTCCTCCAAACAGCCCAAACCTGGGTTAACGCAGGAGTTTGTAGTGCTTCTTGTGCGCATGCGCTAGCGTTGGATAGTGGGTTCGTTTGGTTGTTTTACAAGCAAATTAGGTAATTTGGTGTCGTGTAAGGGAGGTTCATGATTGTTGCTTGTATCTTTTTTACGGCAACCATGTGTTTATATTCTACTAAATAGTATTTTACTGTACTTTCAGTGATATAATATTTTGTGACATTCCTAAACTTCGGACAACTGATATTCGTGTATCATGTTCGACATGTTAATATAACACTTGATTTGTTCAGTGTATGTGTGTGTGCGTGCGTGTGTGCGTGTGCGTGTGTGTGTATACGTGTCCGTTAAACAATGATTCTCTTATGTAAGGTTTTACAACAATTTTATATTGATAACAATGAATTAGGAACACGCCACATATTTGGCTTATATATTATACTTTGGCTTTATGGAGTGAATGCCTATTCAGATAGTAATATTTGCCATACAATGTTGTCAACAAAATGAACAGCACACTCTCCGGTGAAGGTTAATAATAAAAACAATAACACCATTTTCGCCATTCGTGAGCTTACAGATTTACCGTTACTAAGACAACAGTGGAAATCACCTATAGGTCTTGGGGCTAATGTAATATTGGTACTTCCAGGCAATGAGCGTAACACAACTACAACTGGTTGTACAAAGGTAGTGAAACAAGAATACGGGAATTGCAGCAGCAATGTCTAAAGATACACTTATATAATATAATATTTGTGTAACTTACTGCAACAGTGAGGAGTAAATATTGTAACACTGATGATAGAGTAAGCTGCCCCTAGCACCACTCGCCACCAGGCCACTGATGTCGTCCTAGTACACTGGCCATGAGGGTCCGTGTTTCCATCGACTGCCAATGAAGATGTGTTATCACCGTCCATTCCTTGAGTCTTTTTATTCAAGGCTATGTTGTCACTTGGCGCCACTGAAACAGAGATACAATATACCAGTGTACAATGTATCAAATATAGGCGTGGAGACAGTGGGATTAGAGGAAGTTGCTCCCTGAAATTGTGTGAGGGGACATACATGTTTCTGCCTTTCAATACATATAAAGGGGTTTCCAACATATCACACCCCGTTTTCATGTCTATTATCAGACGAGGTAGCGATGAATTTGAGCATTCATGAACTGTCTGCCGATGACATGATCGGAGACAGAGGAAACGGTGTGGTGCTGAGGCCCCAGTTCTCAGCCCCCATGATCATGTTCATTCTCGTTTCAATGGTATCAAATATTGTTTTGCTGAAACGGTGGCCTTGTGATATATAGCAACCACAATGAGTTCAACATATAAATACATACATACATACTATATATATATATATATATATATATATATATATATATATATATATATATATATTAACAACATGCATAAATCATCGAACACTTATTATTCAATTAAGATCTTACATATACATTGCAGAGATTGATAGACCAACTGTAGGAATGTTATACCGCTATATCTGAATGATTGAATGATGAGCAGATTTAATGTTTGGGCGCAGGCAGTTCTTTGTTCTATATATTTGCTGCATGTGTTATTGGGGTACTGACAGATTAATCAAGTTAACAACGCATTTCTATGAAGTCCATGATAACAGTTAATTTACGATTTATTTCCTTTTAAGATAGTGTTTTCACATAACAAACGTTGTGCGAAAAACACCATGGTTGCTATCGCCAGACAGCTGAGACGTGTATCATACTGGCCTCTATTCAGACGCATGCGCGTTGTACGAATGCAATGTTCTTTGTAGAAGTAGTACTCACATGCACGCGTACACACATGCGTACGCACTCACACACACGCAGATATTCGCTGAGTACCACATGTATGTATGTATGTATGTATGTATGTATGTATTATATATATATATATATATATATATATATATATATATGTGTGTGTGTGTGTGTGTGTGTGAGTTATAATAATAAAATGATGTATGCATTGTTGGGTTTCCAGTGTGAGTTTCCTCTTATGAATAGTTTTACATTGAATCACCGGTTATGTCCAACGCTGTATTGTGGGATCATTCCCAAGGGTGTGTGGGCAGCATACACATATTATCAACCCACCTTCTTCGCCATACACCTGCACTTCGTTTATTGACAGCATTTGCTTGAGACCCGGCGATGTGACAGTCACAAAGCGACCTTCACTTTCTGCTTCACATGTGACGTACTTTATTTCGCCGGGGTTGGCAACTCCCCGCACCAAACCACAGTGCGTCGTGGAAGGATTCTCCACTAGGGACATGTCTACCGTGATGTCATGCATGGTCGCTGGGTACAACACCAACCAACACATTCCAGTTATGTTACAATCTGGAGTGTATTTCTAATTGTATTCTTAATATGTTATTAAACATTTTGAATGAGTACCCATGATATATAAGAGGACTGTAATAATACATTAGCGCAAGCGAAATTGCCCTCATGCTGTTTATTTTCATGTAGTCAATTATGTAGCTCAATGATTAAACTAAACTAACTATCGTCATGGCAATCATGTAACATCCCTTTCAAACTCCTCTTGTAACGTCTGCTAATGAAATCGCCCACGAAGTGTATAGTGGGCCTCCTAGTAGTTTACTGTTATTTACATTTTTGAATGTGGACGCATTGTTGTCCACATTTCGCAAAGGGGTGTCACTGTGGTTTATGTCAACGTTACTATCTGCTGCATGCAATGCCGTCACTAAGAAGTATAAATGGGATGTGAATAAGTTTAAGCTCAGCAAGTCCTTCAATTGTCACCATTGCTACCCTTACAGTGTTACTGCATGCAAGCTGATTGATAATTTAAGTGGAAGAACTGAACATTTCGGTCATTCACGTAGCCTTACCGTGAATTCCGTACACTTGCACCTCGCACAGCGAGAGGTGTTTTCGTTTAGATCCAGTATGTCTGATCCTGACGACACTGCCGGTGATTCCTGGTCTACACTGGATGGATTTTGTCGCTCCTTTCTTCCACGACATACCAACATCAACCAATGTGGCACACGTTTGTGTCACTCGGGAATTCGGTATCACTGCCTCAATTACAAAATTATCAAGAAGTGTGAAGTCTACAAAAATGAAATAGACGCCCTGTATCAATTGTTATTTTCAAGTGGAGTGTTTTTATTTGTGTTCTCTCGAGTCTAATGTCAACACCTACCAACATCATTTCGCTTCGTTATGACAACTTCTTTGATCTCGTACACGGCCCCGAGTTCGACCTCCCACCAACCGGCAACAGCCTTGCCTGTTTCCGTACAACTGCTGTGACTCGAGTGATTGTACGAGATGCCATCGACAGCCCTCGATGACTTCAACCACTTGTTTGGAGTCGTCGACTGGCGTGTAGGCCTCCCGAGAGCTAGGTTGCGTCTTTTATCGTGATATTCTGAAAGTTGTTGTAGTGATGAGCAATGAACGAACGAACGAGCGAGCGAGCGAGCGAGCGAGCGAGCGAGCGAGCGTGCGTGCGTGTGTGCGTGCGTGTCGTGCGTGCGTGCGTGCGTGCGTGTGTGTGAGCGAGCTTGAGTGTGCGTATATGTGTATTTGTGAGTGTGTGTGTGTGTGTGTGCGCGTGTGCGTGAATTTAACTATGTGGCATACTAATTAATTTTCAATTTGACACATATTTATTGTTACACATAAACATTGTATTTGTATAACTCTAAAAAATACAGCAATATTCGTAATAATGTATTTATGGCGCTTAATATAATACTTAACTCTTTACTGGGTAGACAGCCTTCTTATTTTACACCCTGCTGTGGGCAGACAATTTTAAGATGGCAGCCATCTGTGAATTACGCTGCATTATGCTTGCATTAAAATTCTAATAATTCGACAACCGATGCATACAAATATATGACATTAATTGCACTGTACATGGAATGATTGTGTGAATAAAATGTGTTATTGAAATGTATGTGTTGCAATCATTACATTTCAGATCTTGAAGCAAACTTTAACAAATATGATGACAAAATAAATAAGCAACTTCATCATGCTACATATTAAATTTTATTTTAGAACACACAACAGTGATCCTGTCGAACTAATGTAGCCATGTTTGTTAGTTTTATCCTAGTAAATTTGTTTCCAATTTTGACGGTTAGTTTTCAAATTATAATTGCTTTTATAAACAACGCCAATGCAACGGAAGACAAAAATCATGCCATAATTTACAAAATGGCTATCGTTTACCGATCATATTGCCGAATGGAATGTTCTTTTCGTATGTAAAATCAACAGTCGAATAACGAAGGATAGCAGACTCCTTTCACAAATAGATGCTCCCTTATCAGAAGCAATGTGACCATAGAGCATATTAATATAAATTCCCTAAAATAAATAAACCCAACGAAGTACAGACGGTGATCCGATCAACAAAATGGCTGCATATCGGCGAAAGGAACATGCCGCCGACGGATTTGTTTTGTATCTCAACAACGAAAACTCGCACAGACAACGTAGATGGACGATAACAGGGTCTCCATGATCGCTGTCGACATTATTCACAAACATTGATATCCGACTTGAAATCATCGAGAAATTATCTCAGTAATATCCGCCAAATGCCGCACGATGTCGGAGGTCAATTAGATGAACACACTTCAACATCCTTCCAAATAAACTCACTTAATTCGCAAACGAAAACAATTTTTCACAAGATGGCGACAGCACATATTTCCATGACCTACATAGAGCTTAGATCAGCAGTTTGAGCTGGCTGGTTAATGTAAAATAAGGATGTGATCGCGGTAAACGAAAGGCCCACGAACTGTGAGTTTACTGGGCGGTTTTGGACGGTCTGCGCGTACGAGGGGTTGGGCGGTTTTGGACGGTCTGCGCAGTAAAGAGTTAAGACATATGTCAATTTGCAAATACATACCTGGTATGCATGTCATGATGAGTTAACATAATTATTTAATTAAATCAACAATGGTGGCAGCAGCGGATAAACCACTGATTTCTCAAGAAGGACATGTGTGGCAATTAAAGCGTATACGTCACGTCTACGCTGCAAAATACGCTTAACACTGTTAACCTTACCACCACACATTTCCAATGAAATTATATACTACTAGTGCACACAAACGCGCACACGTGCACCCACACACATAGTCATAGGCAAGAGTATATGTTGCACCACATTACCGCCATAAATCTCCACTTCGCACAAAGCCAAGCGTCTCTGTTTAGTTCCGGTCAGCCGTATTCTTACGATACTGCCTACTGCGTCAGGTCGACACGCGATCGGTCTCTTTTCATACGTATCCAAGGCTGCCCCTATCTCTTCACAAATTGAAGGAGATGAACTTGTCATCATCAATGCTTCGATCACAAAATCGTGTAGTGCGTTGGCTGTCAAATCAAAACACAATATATATTTATATACATTTTGCTCGCTGTAATTTAAAGGAGAATGTTTTTTTTTTTCATTTAAACTTATTTACCATATTCCAGAAACGTCCATTGTTTAAAAACAGGTATGTTGAAAATATTTTGCTCACTTACAAAAATATGTTGTCTATATTGAACCTCATAATTGTTATTCTTAAATTGTTGGAAACTTATTGCATAATTGTGTTCGACATGTTGCATATCGTAATATAGTTTGTTTGTAATTACGTTGAGTTAATTTCGGACAGTAGTTATAAGTAACACTTTTTTTCTTGCCTTTCCAACTTCATAATTATGATTTGCAATTTATTCGATATTGCGATATTGTTTTTCATTTTGAATGCATAATTCCCTTACTTTCTACATGCATTTTTGTGTCAATATTACAACTTTAGTAAATACATTAGCTAATTTAATAATAATTAAAATACGATATTTTAAATTGCTGATAGCCTTGCACGAGCTTTGTTCATTAAACTGGTTTCGATATCAACAAGGAAATGTTCAGAAAACCCGTCGTTTTTATTTTAGCATATTGAGGACTAATAAGTAGTGTAACGCCTGTGTTATTTTATTTTACTGTTTCATGTATAGGCTTATATTTATACTGTATATAGTATATATATATATATATATATATATATATATATATATATATATATATATATACATATGTATATATTTATTTTAATAATAATAATTTATCATCCAATTTTAGCTACATTTATGTAAAGCGCCTGCGAGAAATACTATTGATTCGGGCGCTATACAAATAAATTGTATTATTATTATTATTCTCAACGGGCACGCCACTACCCCCATTCGTCCTTAAATGTGTAGCAAGGGTGCAGTTGTGATCGTCATATTATGTATGACGCTTCCGCTTTCACTCACGCTTCGAAAGGCCAACGAGAAGTCTGGAACCCGGATTATCTCAACTGCGAGTTCGATGTTCTAAGTATAGTACAACACACTGCTAATTGAACTGACCACAACAGTCGCGTCTGTTGAGTATCACCACCAACTTGATGTCATAAACGGCTTCCAGATGAACTTGCCACCAGCATCCCACAGACGGGTTAGTCGCCATGCAGCCACTGTCTTTCAGATATCCACTGTAGTCGCCATTGACAGCGTTGTCCGCGCTGGAATCTGGATTCGATGGCCACATCTGCGATTCTTTGCCCCGGGCCAGGTTGAGCGTGAATGGTGTAGTAGGCTTCACTGAAATATAACGTGTAACTGATGCACCTAATTATGTTCATTACTCATCGTTTATTTATATAACTTAATTATTTGCCCCATGCAGACAAATGTAGGCGTGGGACCATACAGCTGGGTTTTTTAATATGCTACCCATGCTGACACTACAATTAGAAAAAGAGAAGTGGAGTTCAAGACATTGGGGCCGATACACACACCCACACACCACACCCACACCCCCACACCCCCCCACACACACACACACACACACACACACACACACACACACACACACACACACACACACACACACACACACACACACACACACACACACACACACACACACACACACCAAACAATAATGAGCTTACAGCGTGTGCCATAAACCTTCACTTCGCACAATGAGAGAATCAATGGTGTTGTTCCAAACTGTCTGATCCTGACGACACTTCCGGCGACTTCTTGTCGACACTGGATGTTTCGCGTCTCACCACTGTTGACGACGTCATGCACTACTGCACAGGTGAGACTAATGGTAGGATATGTCATCAATGCTTCAATGACGAAGCTTTGAAGATAGCGATGCGCTGTTAACGCAAAATTAATATTTATATTATCATGCACCAAAAGCGTTGTTATTTATGAATCCATTACGTCGTTATATCACAAACACACACCCATACATGTTTGTGATATAACGACGTAATGGATTCATATATATATATATATATATATATATATATATATATATATTTCTCTGAACAAAATAAACTTATATATTAACATACAACATCGTTACACGCCTACACAAGTACGATATTTAAATTCATGTCGGAAATAAATTATTGGTATAAACACGTTAAAATACCATAAATAGTGCATCTTTGTATATAAACTATTTGGTTTATGGTACATTTACATTATGTTTCTTGAATTCGATACTGTTACTCTGAAAACGGAATGAAAGTCTACGAAACTGAAAATGCCTAAACTACCGACTCGTGTGGAACCGTAAGAAATGTTGTTCCACGTTAAAATACCATAAATAGTGCATCTTTGTATATAAACTATTTGGTTTATATTACTTATTACTTGTTAATTCTGACGCCCGTTTAGAACTAAGAGTTAACCTTGTAGACATGCTCTGATGCATGTAACACTATAACCACGATACGAGATATGTCACGATACCACGTGATCACCTACCTGATTAAAACTCATATTTCCGCGGGAATCGTTACGCAGGCATTATAGTATTTGTATATGTGTATGTACCTTGTAATGTTGTCACACTATGTGTATACACGAAAGACGAATTTTAGCCTATGCCTTTTTAAATATCCTTTATGGAAATTAAATGGAAAATTGAAATTCCTTATACCCGTGAAACTGAATGAATGTTAGCAATACCATATAATTTTGGTGTTACTTCTGATTGCTACAGGCTTTGTTTAAATGCTTCGCAATGTCTTCATTTGACACGTACCTGGACTGTATATGTTAGTTATCTCAACTTCTTGAATCAGGTATGCTGCGTCCAGTTCGACCTGCCACCAGTTGTTAGTAGCCAGCTTTGTTCGTGTGCAACGACGGGGATTAGTTTGGGATAAGCCATCTACTGCTTTTGATGCGATGAGGGTACTGTCTGTGGATGATTGTTTGGCAGTCTTCTTGAGGGCTATGTTAATTCTGTGATTCTCTGAAATCAATTTTACACATACTGTAGAGAGACATGACATTTAAATAAACCAGATCAATATATGTTAGCAATATTTGGAAGTGCGCTTTGATGACTGTATTCACATGCTTACTAACACTTAGCATATTCGGTGTGTCTCCATTGAATTGACGCGACATGATTGAGTAAGGAAGGTATTGTATGACTGCATACTCCCCACAAAAACAAAACATCTTTAATTGCATCAGCCTTAGACCAAGAATACTACACTATGTCTTAATAATGATATAGCCCGCTCGTCTAGTTCCGCTCGTTCAGCTGGTTTTGACGGCTTGATCAATGTTGCTCTGCACATCTTGTTTTGTACAGTTTGTATAAAATAGTAGTCTGGAGTGATGTACATTCAAAGGCACTCTTCAAGTGGCATTATTTAGCAAGTGGTATTATGGAACCTACGATATATATATTCTAAGTGTTGGCAATATATTTCACCGTAAAACGGCCCCAATGTAAGAGCTCACGTGTTTTTGTTGCTTTGCATTCAGCAGAAGATTTTCCCGTAACTTGTTTGGTGTTATTATTAGCTAAAATGTATTTGTAAATCATATGTGATATATGTGTATGGATGCGCCGGGGCTATTTACCTACTTGCAAATAAGTAAATAGGAGGGTGAATACAATATAGTCATGTTTGTTGGCATTGTTTGAGAATATTCATATCGTAACTGTTTAAGGAATACCACCTCGTGTAAAATTCAACATGTTGAATATGTTTTAGTGAACACAAATCCACACAAAATAGTATTATATGCAAACTGACAAAAACAGGCTCTCAATATCAGCTGAACGATGTTGCTAGCATGCATTTGCGTACATGGCGCTACTTTCGTTGGATCACGTGAAAAGCGGTCGAAACTAGGCGAGGGGGCTATCGTGTTGATATTTATAATTCGAAACTACTGATAGTCCCCGAAAGCATTACCCCTTGTGATACCTCCAACCTCTTGAAACTTCAGTAGATCTCCATTTGTGGAACCAGAACTATTTCCTTAAGTGGGACATTAAGTTTATATTTCGACGTGTATTTGAATTCTTCTCGCCCATAAACCCTTTCACCTACATAATGTACACGTTATATTTCCTGATTTGTGTGTACATATATGTCTGCATAGATTAGTACAACCACTGTGCGATGATGACAATGAAAGAGGTCATGAGGGTTAGGGAAACAGTTTGATCATAAGATAAAAAGACATAGTAGAAACAATTATATTACATCATAATAATTGTATTTGATATAGCGCCACATCCATAATTGTTCATGGCGTTTCACAAAATTTTACCAAGGAGTCTATAGCTTCACAAAGATACGTAACTCCTCGCGATTTTGCCGTAAATCTAGGTTCTAGCGTGCAATGTGTACACATCTTTGGACACGATAGCAAAGGTTCAAATGAGAGACTGCACCAGCGGTCATATAGCCCCCATCTTCCCCTAACTCACCCCACTCGACTTGTACGTAGTTTTTTAACCAAGTATATTATTTAAAATTGAATTTAATGACAGTACATTCCTGGGTATATCCCATAATAAACGCGATCATACTGGCCCCTTATTATATAGATGTGAGTGCTTGTTCAATAACTCCCGTACCTGTTCATCTTTTTACCATTTATTTCCTTTTAGTATTTATATGTTGCACTTGCTACAGTATTATTAGCTCTAATTCACAAGAGTACACATATTTGATCAACTCTATATTTAGTTTCTGCAGTTATTCTATTCAATTATAATTTTACTCACCGCTGTTAAAACTGTAATATTTTTGTAGCCTGCTGTGTTTTGCTCGGTTTATGAAAGAACAAATTGCAAGAACAAATACGTGGATGGAAAATGGCAATGCCTTTTAATTGCAAACATATAGTAAAGTCAAATGGTAAACATGGCAAGGGTCATTGCCATTGGCCTAGATAAAAAACAAATTCCCATACAAGCATAGATGCATTGTACAACTAAGGCAATTAGAATAGGATTATAAAGAGGTATATAATATTTATTCTCAAAATAACAACAACCCAAAACGTCCCAATTAATAATGTGTACAATTCAAAAAGGTAAATGATTGTTACAGTTCAGTTAAAACGGTAAATAGTGTGTATACAAGCAAAAACGTTCCAATGGCGTGTACACAACCCAAACAAAACGGTGACTAATGGTTACAGTCCATTTAAAACGTTCCTATTTTTATTGTTCGACTGCTACACAGAATATCTGTCATGGATAAAACACCCACCATTATTATGCCACAACCAAACGTCATGTTTTAATAATATTATCGCCACAAACGGTATATTGTATACATTCAATGGCCTGAAGTAAACATGGAATACTAACATGACATTCAAAGCTCATTAATAAAATTCAGGTGTACGTCATAGCATATACAGGATGTTTAAAAAAGCTTGCCTTGATCTGATTTACAAAGTCAAAATATGCCATTTGTTTAGATTTATATCTACCTGGTACATGTAGTAGTCAAGAATGTATACAACAAACGACACAACATCTAAAAAAAATAATATACTGCCATCATTGCCTTTGCTTTTGATCTTTGATAGCCAATCTAAGATTCCTAACAACAACACTTTGTGGCCACTGGTTTCAGTCAGAGCGTGTGGCATCAATGCTGGACTGGTCAGCATCAGGCTGTTAAAGGCACTGAACAGTTGGTCCTTTCGATGAACTCAGCTGTGTGAGCTGCTTCTTCTGCAACATGTATTGAACACAAATATTAATTCAATTCAATTCAATATTATTTATTCAAATAACATTCAACACACACTACAATTTAAGACCATGTCAACATGTTGTACATATGATGTTTGAAGGGACTACACAATAAGGTAAAAACTTGTATTAGAATGTATCCCCAAACACAATTATTGTGGTAACAACCATAATAATAAATCATTAGATATGTAAATATTGCACACATCCTAAATGCTTAAATGAATACGAAAGAACAAAACAATATAAACAGAATTAATTATACACGAATATTAATCCTGCCAATTAAATAATAATATATCCGGTTATATTACAAAACATTATTGACTTCATGCAGAAATTACATTATATTTCAACTCTACTAGTATCTAGCTATGCCGCGAGTAGAAATGGTAACCCGGTGGTGGTGATAATTACAATATTTAGCCAAGCTTAACCACATTGCCATACGAGAGTGAAATCCACATAGCAAGTGGACAAGGAAGCCTTTGCCTTATTGATAATCCAACCAATATTATCTACGTATTTTCCACCCTTCTGAGTTATATGTAGATGGTTTTTAAACATGCCACACTCCCCATAGGCATAGGGACCATTACGCAACGGGGAGCAGTGAATATTTCGTGTAATATAAGTAGATTTTGGAAATGTATGTTCACAAACCTCATTTTACATCTTTGTCAATCAGATTGTTTGTGTAGATGCCAAATGTACCTGTTTAACGCATTCTATGTTACATATGGTGGTAATTACTAACGATATCCTTAAGTGTTCGACTCGCGAGCGTTTTCGAATGGCTTTTCATTGACTATAGTATACGTTTGGCCATTATTCTCATGTTTTCACAGGGGAAAGTGTCGATTACTTCACTTGTACATACACATTGCTTTAATAGATCCAATATATACCTTCTCTCTTCAACCGGGAAACGGTGGAAACCATTTCCGGACATTTTGTGCGACTGTTGTTGCAGTTGGGCGCAGCACAACATTGATCCATTCGACATCCAACGTCGAGCAGACGCCATCGTCTGTAGCACGCTTAACACTAGACGGCGCTAGTGGTTGTGGTGTCACCTGTTATCGCGAAGAGTTGCGTATCTTTGTGAAGCTGTAACATCTTTGATGTTACTATGTAAAATACATAAAAAGGATATAAATAGTTGTTCCGAACATAAATCAATTGCTCTTACGATCATCGTCAGGCTACCTTTTATAACAACCGTACTTAAAATATATGTATAGCAAATTACCCATTTTATTATCATAGATATGAAATTTGTGCATACCGGTATACACTTTCACTTCACACAAAGTGAGAGTTCCTGTTGTCTTGTCTAACGACCTGATCCTGACGATTCTGCCTACAGTGCCTGGATGACACACGATTTTCCTATTTCCGTTCGCTTTATACAGTCTTGATCCCTGCTGTGAACACAGCGCCGCGGAAGACAAAGGTGGTAGTAGCGCTTCGACCACGTAGTTACGTAGCTCTTCACCTATTCGACAGGTCACGACAAACACACTTGATGTACGAGTTATTTAATTTAATATATATATATATATATATATATATATATATATATATAATATATATATATATGCTATATATATGTATATTTTTATAAAATATATAATATATATATATATATATATATATATATATATATATATATATATATATATATATACAGATCTTCAGACTCTCAACTAAGAGAATCCTGGTTCAAATCCTGTGTTGTCATGTCATACCTTGTGCAAATTTGATAACATCAATTATCCAATTCACTCATATGTATGAATGAGTACCTGGCTACAGAAAATGGTGGGTGTTTATGTATGACTATTCATATCGCTTTAACTGCCCAGTGGTGGGACACATATAAGCCAAGATGGCGTTTGATTGAACAGGTCTGCAAGGGAGTAAGTGAAAAGCAATCATGAGGGTTGGATACTGCGCTGTCTACAAAACGTACCGTTTATATACAATCATGCAACCATATTGTGAAAGGTAATCATAATGGAGAGTATAAACTTAAACGAGGTTGTTTTTGCTATAATTTCCCATAAATACGAATGTGAATGATTCAGTTATGTTACATTACAATGTCTCGCTTACCACAACAGGTTTTTCGGTAGTATATTACCACCGTATTGATGACATACACAGCTTCTAGATCAACCAGCCACCAGCTTCCAGCGCGCGTCAACAAATGCTGTGTTTGTGCGCAGACATCGTACGCTGAACTACCAGTTGCAGAGCTGCCATCTACTGCCATGGCCGCAGTCGACAGATAATAACGCGAAGACGACATTTTTGCAGGCTTCCCCAGAGCTACGTTCATAGTCCAATCTACAATATTGCCAACAAATTTACTGTTACATAATAGACCTGTGAATGTCGTGCCCAACTCCTACATTGTTCATACTATTAAGTGGTTGCAAGGTAATCTTTTGAAAATATGACATAACTCTTTATACTGAGGCTTCAAAAAGTGTCCGCGTTGCATTTTGTCGAATTCTTGCTCGATTGAACGGATCTGGCAAGGTGAACAAGTATTAATTGCTTTTCAAAAATGTCAAGGATCATGCTCTGTGTTGTATAACAATATAACATTTTACCAAATGAATGATCATATCATGGGTGAATCATCTCGGAAAGTCACTGACAAAAAAGGTGAGACACTGATTCGAAAGCAATCACTAGTTTAACTGTTGATTCCCGTGCGGCACATAACATCCATAATAGACACTTTTCATTGACTCGAGTGAGCCATCCCTCTGCTGCATGACAGATATAGGGCAATTCACCTATTCCGACGAGTCTTCTATTCCTGAACTTTGACTGTCATGTAATATTGTCACTCAATTTAACTGTTTAATGTTTTAAGGACAATGTATTTACTTATTTTAATATGTGCTGTTTGTATTTCCTCAAATTAATGTTTTAGTTCATTTAATTGAGTTTTCAGTGCTAACCGTATGTTATTGTAATAGCTGCTTCGAACATGGTACCAAGGATTTACGGCGCTATATAAATGTTCTATTATTTTGTATTATTATTTGTGAACATGCATATGTCTATTAATTAAACTTATCGTATTAATGATATTCTTACTCTCTGGGGTCTCAAAGAAACCTTTGTTATTGTTAAACTTCCCCCATCTTCGCATAACTATCGCTGCAGGAAACATGCGTAACACATGTCACGGGAGCACACCTTTACTAATCCCTGGCAGCGACAACTGATGTTCTGTTAATAGAACACGTTTAGTACAATACACATACATGTGCATTGACACAAACGCTACATGTTAAGTAAATGGCTAAATACAGATGCATTTAGGAAACCTTAAGTTAAACATTTCTTTGTCTTACCAACTGTTGGTTTGCCCTTAACTTCGTCCTCGTCGTCAGGAACTTTACCTGTTAGACATACAAGCCGTCTTACGATATGAACAGGTTCAAGTAGCATTACTACGATTGCTGCCAGCTTCAGGTAAAAAAAACAGCAGCAACGGTTATCAGTATTCCTAAGATATGTGTCCTATCGCACCCAAAGAGATGAGCAATCTGTATGCAGCTGCATAGTAATACTATTAATGTTAAATTCGTGAACAGGTTTTAATAAACATGCTTTAAACTGCCAGAACGACAGCGATTGTTTAGTTAGTCCTGGCATATAATCAAGCATAATGAAGTTAATAATCGGTGAATTTTGCTTGTAGAATTACATTTACAGTGCTGGGTTGACGCTACACAATCCCAACCATTATATAGTATGAAATTATACATTTCATTATAAGATATATAAACAATTTGTGTAGTGTTTTTCTACACAACGAAGGTTTCGCCAGCAACTTCACAGACTTGTACGTCTATAATGTCGTTTCTCATACTTGAAACTCTGACAATACGGCCATTCACTGCGGGCAAACACTAAATGTTTCAAATGACATTTAGGGGAAAATCCGGTAATACGAGCCACTTTTTTTCACACTGATATGCTGGAGCCGCATGACTAGTTATGTGCTTTATGTATCTACGACGTGAAAGATGTCGTATATTGTTGTGTGCATTATTGCATGCGTATGTTGTTTACATTTTTAATGAGAACGAGGAGAAAATGTTTCCGAAATGGCTCAAATTAAAATCAATCTTAACTTTTTAAGATATTCCAACATTATGTTGTTATCTTATTCTTCAATGTGTTATTCCAGTCTATCGTTGCTAAGTATTTCCTTATGTACTCATATCTTCCTTTGTGAAAATCTTTTGTTGTTTCATTTTTGAGTTAGGGAAGTATCCCATATTATCTGGTGGCTCGTATTACCGGACTTTCCCCTATATTTCGAAAATTAAACGACATACCGCTTGATGCCATCTAAATGCACACCATGCGTTTAGTCATTGCCAACATATATACATACCGCCATATACTTCCACTTCACACAAGGTTAGTGTTCTAGAATATTTTATACTCCTTCTTATCCTGACAAAACGACCCACGGAGCCAAGGCGACACCCGATGTGTCTCGTCTCGTTCGTTTTAAGGGCTGCGTTAACCTTTTCACACACCGTAGCTACTGAAGACTTTGATAACAGTTGCTCGATGACAAAATCGTACAAATCGCCACCTGTGAACAGTTCAACAACATACATGTCACTACAGTCACTTTGCCACTTTGGTCGCTCGCCAACTCTGCCAGTAGACATGGACATGTCGGTCACACAAACACACACACGCCTACTACATATTTTCAACATATCCTGTGTTATCCTCATTCATTCATCGGTTGATCTATAACACATAATTATAAAATATATCTGAACATCACATGTTTTTGAACCATCAATATTTCACCCCCTCATTTTGGTTTGGCGATACTTATTAACAACATGTATGTTGCTTTGTATGGATGATCTGCCTTGGGCTGCAATCAATACAATTATCATACCTGCACGACTCATCTGGCTTCCATTTAAAAATAAAATATTTGTGTATAACCGTAAGATATATGTTCCTTTTGTTGACGACTAGTGTATTACATCAGAGTATTGCAAACTAATTTATTCTGATTCTGGTTTCGACCCACAAGTATTAAAAATATGCTCTGTAATACATAGAAAGGGTACACCTGATGACGATTAGTTTCATCTCTGACTGCCCGATACCATGTGACTGCATAGCTAATTAAATTTCACCTTTCCGTTGAAATGACGATAGTGACGAATTTATTTTTAATGTTGTCAAATGTTACATATAAAGTTAATCTCTGAGTATATATTGAACACGAATTTTAGGTAATGCCTTGTTTTTTATTTCCTTTAAAGTAAAAACCCAATTTTCGTACCTTATTTTGTTAAATGACAAGTCACCGTACTAGATAGCTGATAACGCTACCCACTCAATCTAACAAATGAAGACATAAAACACATTAACATTAGCCGAGCTAGCTGTGCACTTCGTCAGATGCAAGATATATCTTCGGGTAACCTTTGACCTGTGACATATCGATCGACGGGATCACAGCGCACTGTCAGTTCCAGTCATAGACAGCGATGACTGATAAGGAATATATGAAAACCATCGTGAAACCTGGCAGTTTCTAACAGCAAATCGTGCGGCATAATCAGGCTAATGTGTTATGTTGTTTTAAGGAAAATCGTACATGTGAATATAGACCGGCATAACGTATCATTGAGTTAGCAACAGGTCATTACATTACTTTTTTTAATGCGCACAGCGTCAAGATACCGAGACATCGGTGTTCTTAGCGTGACCATTGCCAATGACCAAAGGTACGTTTGGCGAACGCAAAGCAGCACTTTGTTTTGCCATTTGCATGATTTTGTTTTGACTTGGGTGGATAATTAATAATAGTATATACCTTTGTCATAAATACATTATTGTTACAACTTTTAGTCTTGTTATTATCAAGACGAAAGGTTACGCGACATATTGCTGATCTACGCTTCAAAATGTTTGCCTAAACTCTGTGGCACAAAGTGTGCACTGACTAAGCGCAGCAGGGGCACGGCAGCGCGTCGATTAAAAGAAAAAAATCGATTCTACTTTCATTTCGGCATCTTTGGCATCGTTTCGACACCACTGGAAAGAACAGTAAATTTGCCGTCCGACCAGAACATGTGGCAACTCTTCTGGAAGTGATGGTGTGGACTGATGACACCGCATTCACAGCATTGGCTAATAAACCAATTGGTGTTGAAGAGGATGGTCAATATCGCCGGTTCAAAATACTGCCCAGTCAGTAAATTTCACCCGAACCAAGAGTGGTCACTCGGTGTCATTACTTATAGGAAACCGGTGCAAACTAACTTATTTCGGTGTTTTATTCGAACATTCACTCACAATACAAATTGAAACAGATCACTACTCTTTACATGACAGGCTTCAATGTGGTATCGTCACTACGTCAGGCGATCGGAAACAGTCGAAGCTTGGATAATGTCTTGCTGAGTACTGCGCATCGAAAATGTGACACTTATTACATAAGTAGAGATAGTATGTGCATGTAAGACAAATAGTTGTCATAATGTGTCACTTATATACTATTGATTGAATATACGCAGAAAAACAGGACGATTGGATTGAATGGGCTTTCACTTTAAGCTTGGGGGGTTGAAACGCTTGACAAACAATCGCAATCACAAATAACAAACCATTCAGTGGAAATATGACCATGAGTTGGTGAGCAGGGAGCCACGGTATATTATAAATAATTATTTAAACTTGAATACGTTTGACCAATGGACGCCGCCATATTACGTGCAAGCTGTATTTGGTTGATTGGCGTTTTCGATTTTCTTTTGCACGTCATCAGGAGTATGGAGTCATAACATATATGGATCTATAGATCAACAAATAGCTTGTAAGCGTGTTTGAAATATATTTTATTTATTAAATAACAACGATTTATAACCAATAAAATAATTTCAAACGCCACACTAGTCGGTCCTCATTACTATTCATGAAGGAATGATAACACATTTTTACGTGGTTTGTCGGCGAAAGTGTTGTGCGTTCCTACCAAAATGAAATATAACAAAGTTACGTAAATGTATGATAACTTTAAATGAATATTGCCATGCGACATCGGCGGCAAATTTAATATCTCGTTGTAGCTATTTTAAACGTATCCACACAGGAATAGGTCATTTGGGAAATTTCCCCTTTTCCACTCTGTGATTGTTCTCTCGTCTCTCTCTCTCTCTCTCTCTCTCTCTCTCTCTCTCTCTCTCTCTCTCTCTCTCTCTCTCTCTCTCTCTCTCTCTCTCTCTCTCTCTCTCTCTCTCTCTCTCTCTCTCTCTCTCTCTCTCTCTCTCTCTCTCTCTCTCTCTCTCTCTCTCTCTCTCTCTCTCTCTCTCTCTCTCTCTCTCTCTCTCTCTCTCTCTCTCTCTCTCTCTCTCTCTCTCTCTCTCTCTCTCTCTCTCTCTCTCTCTCTCTCTCTCTCTCTCTCTCTCTCTCTCTCTCTCTCTCTCTCTCACACACACACAACTCTCTCTCTTCCTCTTCTCTCGCAATGTATTCATTCCTATATATATATATATATATATATATAGTATACGACACACGCACGACGCACGACCCCCCCCCGTTGTGGCGAAAGGTTGTCGTTTACCAAAAGAAATATACAAAGTTACGTAAATGTATAACTTTAAATGAATATTGCCATGCGACATCGGCGGCAAATTTAATATCTCGTTGTAGCCATTTTAAACGTATCCACACAGGAATAGGTCATGGAATTCCCTTTTCCACCCTGTGATTGCTCTCTGTCTCTCTCTCTCTCTCTCTGTCTCTCTCTCTCTCTCTCTCTCTCTCTCTCTCTCTCTCTCTCTCACACTCACACACACACACACATCACACACTCTCTCTCACACTCTCTCTCACCTCTCTCTCCCTCTCTCTCTCTCTCTCTATATATATATATATATATATATATATATATATACACGCACGCACGCACGCACGCACGCACGCACGCACGCACGCGCACGCACGCACGACACACACACACACACACACACACACACTCACACACACTGCCAGTTCTACGTACCGCAGCAGTCGCGTCTGTTAGTTATCACCACCAACTTGATAGCATACACAGCTTCCAGGTCAACTTGCCACCAGCTGCCATGTTTATTCGAGGTTTGCGTGCAGTGGGTTCCCTTCAATGTTCTAGGTAAACCGGTGTAGTCGCCATTCACCGCGTTGTTTGGATTCCAGCGAGACTTTCCATATTGTTCCGCTTGTTTCGCACGAGCCAAATTAGTTGACAAATATAACGGGTACTTCACTGAAATGTAGCAGATGACATATATGTAACAAATCGTAGGTGTGTATGTTTGTTTGTGGATGTGTGTTTGTATATGTGCGTGAGTTTAATATTAATTAGTTAAATCACTAAACATGTCAAGTAGTCATAACATTGCTCAGGCCTTATCAGGCATATCAAGTATTCTTAGCAGAAGCGGTGATCGTGTATTATTACCATTGCTAGTCTGTTACATTTGTTAGCAATAATTGTTATATATGTACATACGAACTTCTAAGTATACACACGTACTTTAATATGTACATACGTACTTGTATCTATTCAGTACATATTATATTGGTAATGTTGCTTTCGTACCTTCAGTTTCAAACGATTTCTTAGAAGCTGCCGCTGGAAATATATAAATATGAGAAGTTCAAAATACCGTATATGTAAAGTTGTAAAATGTGCTATTTTCAAATTGGATATGTGAAATGATATGACACACGTCTTGTAGGTTTGCTTTATCAAATATTGCAATCGTGTGGATTTGTCGACGAATGTGGCATCATTGCATACCAGTCATAGTAAGTTATATTCATTGAAATTACGCTTATATTTATTTATTCCACATTGATTCATACACCATTAACAATGTAATTTAAATGTTGAAAATCGTTTAAATGGAAGTGACAATTATTTGTTTCAGTGGCTATAACTTTAACTATTGTGCATTTATGGTGACAAAGTCGATGAAGTAATTTCTTGTGGCAATTATAATATAACAAATACCGATCAAGTACCATAAAGTCAGCTTAATTATGTTGGCATTTGATGACGGAATAATTGGATGACCAATGTATGGTCAACTCAAACAAACCGGTACACGGCATGTGTTGCCATAATCTTCAGTAATTATATGACTATGTCTCGCTGTTTTTAATTAACTCGATAATTACCTATCTGTAAATAAGAAAATCACTTTAACGCTTCTTCTATACCGTCTACACCCTTACCAATTCAAGAGCAGAGACGCAACAAAGAAAATAATTCATTTGACATAATCATCAATGGGGTATGGAACCGCCGAAAAGTTATGTTGGAAAAGCACTTTCTAACAAACATATTTTGATTATTTTAGTGGTTGAATTTTCAGAAACATTAAATAACATTTATGGCCAGTTTGTTTTTTAGCTTTGATTTGTAGGTCGTTTTTTTACATATGTTACTACTATCTTAAGCCAGGTATATGGATTATGGTTTTATGTTGTTACAACGCCACATGCGTCTGTATTGCCACTAAATAGTGATTAATGCAGTTTATAAATAATGGGATTTTACATTAGTTTGGACGTAGAGAACGTTGCTGTTATCGTCCGTGGCTCAACTTTCCTGAAGGTATTTTCATGCAAACTTACTAAGCGATAACACTGCATATTAATACTACGCACAGCATAACACACACGCACGCACGCACGCACGCACGCACACACACACACACACACACACACACACACTAAATTAAATGCTATTTTCCATGTGTACATTTTGGTATTTTTCCTTTTGTTTCTCCGTCGACTCATGTTTGGGGACTGTTTATCATCCGAGGCTTTTCGTTTTCTTTTCACTTTATGAAGAATAGTTGCATATTTTGTTTTGAGAAAGAAACATCTAAGAAATTATCAGAGTAGTCAGAGTAAACATACAGTATGACCCATTAAGTAAATGAAAATATCATTGTACTTGGCAGTAACTCGTTTTATTCGTATGAATAAAATAAAACAGAAGTCATGGTCATAAAGAATTAAAAAGTGCGAAATATACTGCATGTTGCCCCGATAATTTTGTATTTAGACGACTTAAGAATAGCGGCATATGGCAACAATTTCTAAAAGAAAACGGCGGTGCCTGTGAGTATTGCCAAACAAAGTGTGTTAACGTGGCCGGCGATATAAATCAACCAGCTGTGTATCAGCTTCAAATTGATAATCGCGAAATAAACACAAGGTCTTATTCGTAAAATGCATCTATACAAACTATTCAGAATATATTTTTGAGGTGATATGCAATATATTCCGTTCATCTGGCCGACAAATAGTTGTAATCAATGTGTATGTGTATGTGTACGTGTATATGTATGTCTACAATAACAACTGTCCTGCAATTGTATGGTTATTTATGTTTAATAGCCCAACTATATGACATAAATTCTGCAATGTTTCACGACATTGCATTTATTTAACCTTTTGGAAACCTCGTATATTTATTAATATATGGGTGATTATGAAACATTGCCATGTCGACTTCGAGCGTGTATTTTATGTATACTCATTTACTATAGTATTTACAGTATTCGTTATTTTCATAAATAAGCATGGCATGATGTGTCATGTGTACAGTATGGTGGCCTGAGTTAGGTGAACACAAAAGAATAGGATGGCAACGATATTTTTCAGTTTGATTTATCCAGTTTGTTAACAAAAAGTATATATTATAAAACCAAGACACGACAATCTTTGACATATCAGGACCTCATGTAATACAGTGATTTGGTTGTTTGTATAAAATTATGATTTACCATATATTCCGTAGACTTTAAATTCGTAGATATTTATGCTTTTGGCTTTCTGTCCAAAATATCGCATCCTGACGATACGACCTGTAGAGCCCGGGAGACAATGAATACGGAGTGTTTCTTGATAATTAAGGATTGGCATCTTGTCTACACACGATTTCACCACCGGAGAATCTGGCACCAGTAATTCCAAAATGATGTCTTGAGTATTCGACCTCGCTGCAACAACGATATATTCGAATCATGGTACAGTCATGTACGCACGTACGTGCGCAGGCACCAGCACAAACGCGCGTTCGCACTCACGCACAAATCATAAGTCAGATTCATATTTGAGCATCCATTAGTGTTATGAATAAGTTGTATATATGAAATTAAGACTAAATTAAATAAAATCGTTAGTTTATTTGTAATTTCGTATCCATAAACAAAAGGATATCGTCAAGTAGGCCCTAATGTGCAAATTGTGGTGAAGTATGTTGATTAGGAATTCATGTGACTACGTCCGCTCATGCGGTCGTGTCACAAAACCGGGCTCACGTTCTGTGTACACGCAAATGGAGTAAATAGTGCGCTTTCAAGCGCCCTGTTCTTGTAACGGCACCCAAACCCTATCGCGCGGCGCAAATTGTTTTTGCGTAAATGTGATCACTTCAGCGTTGATTTGTTAAGTATACACCGATCTGTCTTGCTCGATCGGTAAGCCCAATAAAGCAAATAACATGACATCATTGTACATGCTATTGAGTTTGATTGATATGTCGTCTCTTTTTAACTGTTGTTGCGTTTAATAAAAATGTATTTTAAAGATATGTCTCTCACTGGCGGCCTGCTCCTTCTCTACCAACCCATGCATCAATCTAGTCACTGTGTAACTCTTTCTAGTCATTTTAAAGACAAATTCAGCCTCATACATTCAGCCTTCACAGGTCACACTGCAGACATTGTAAATGTCGACTCTACACAACTAAATTATCAACTCGCATCGTGAGAAAAATAATCATGTTGTCCCCAAGTAAATCCTGTAATATTGACCCACTTCTGACCATACTACTAAAAACATGCCTTGACGTATTAAGTATACCAATAACAGACATCATAAACGCATCACTCTGCTCTGGCTTATCTCCTGAAGATTTCAAATCTGCGCATGTAAACCCAGTTCTAAAGAAGACAACTCGTCCAAAAGAAGAACTAAACAGCTATATGCCTATTTCCAACCTTAGCTTCATTTCAGCAAATCGGGTCAGGTCTCATATATACATAAATGGTTTAACCAATGCGTCACAGTCTGCGTATAAACAATTTCACTCAATAGAAACTGTTCTTTTAAAAGAACACAATTACATAAACGTTAACATTGATAATGTACACGCTTATCAACGTGGTACGGGATATCTGGCATAGCGCTGAGCTGCTTTACTTCATATCTTACTGATAGACGGCCAGCCTTTAAAATAGGTAACTGCTTCTCAGACATGCTGACCACCTCTTGTGGTGTCCCCCAGGGTTCTGTTTTGGGGCCCTTGCTGTTAACTCTGTATACAACACAACTAAGCTCTGTTATCCAGAGTCACAACCTGACACACAAAACTATGTTTCTTTGACCACACCAGATACTTGTCGCTCCCTAAACCAACTCAGGGATTGTCTCCAAGATGTCTCCCTTTGGACGAAAAACAGTAAATTAAAGCTAAATGCAGATCAGACCGAATTTATCATCATTGGTACCTCAACGCAGCGTGCAAACTCGGTGGCTTTTCCCCCCCGACACATATCCTGAGTCAGAGTATCACACCAGCCGCCTCAGTTTTAAATCTCGGAGTAACGTTTGATGAAAACTTCAATTTCAAACAACATATATCGAAAATATGCCGTTGCTGTTTTTACCACATCCGCGGTTTATATCACTTTCCGTTGCTAAAACCATCGCAACAGCTCTAGTAAGCAGCAGACTTGACTACTGCAATTCCTTCCTTTGCAATACCGCAACCAATGATAAAATTGTAGCCAAACATCAGCGTGTCAAAATTTTTAGTCACGCGTTCTAGTTTTTCTTGCTCAGTGCCGCTTCTAAAATCATTGCATTGGCTCCCTGTGCACTATCGCATTATTTTCCAGATTTGTACAATAGCCTATCAAGCACTCTCATCTACACAACCAGCATATGTAAATTCGATGCTAACTCCAGCAAGAAATTCCAGACAGCTACGCTCAACCAGTAGTAATCCTCTTTACATTCCTTGGGTGAAAACGAATGCGGGGACCCGAGAAACCGCACCAACTGTGTGGAATGGTTTTGGTTTTGTTGCGCCATTGAGCTTGATCTTCGAGGATATTGGCGCAAACGAAGTCTCTAGTATTATCATTATCATATGTTGTAGCAGCAGCAGCAGCAGCAGCAGCAGCAGCAGCAGCAGCAGCAGCAGCAGCAGCAGCAGCAGCAGCAGCAGCAGCAGCAGCAGCAGCAGCAGCAGCAGCAGCAGCAGCAGCAGCAGCAGCAGCAGCAGCAGCAGCAGCAGCAGCAGCAGCAGCAGCAGCAGCAGCAGCAGCAGCAGCAGCAGCAGCAGCAGCAGCAGCAAGCAGCAGCAGCAGCAGCACAGCAAGCAGCAGCACAGCACAGCAACAGCACAGACAGCAACAGCAACGCAGCAACAGCAACAGCAACAGCAGCACAGCACAGCAGCAGCAGCAGCAACAGCAGCAGCAGCAGCAGCAGCAGCAGCAGCAGCAGCAGCAGCAGCAGCAGCAGCAGCAGCAGCAGCAGCAGCAGCAGCAGCAGCAGCAGCAGCAGCAGCAGCAGCAGCAGCAGCAGCAGCAGCAGCAGCAGCAGCAGCAGCAGCAGCAGCAGCAGCATAGAAAATACATCGAAGGTTAATCACACGAATGAATTAACGGATGCTCCTAAATTGATGCCAGTTTTCATATAATCAAGACAAAAACAATTGGCAACGTATGTTATTCCAATAATTATTTCACATTGTTTATAGCAGCAGCAGCAGCAGCAGCAGCAGCAGCAGCAGCAGCAGCAGCAGCAGCAGCAGCAGCAGCAGCAGCAGCAGAAATTGATGCCAGTTTTCATATAATCAAGACAAAAAACAATTGGCAACGTATGTTATTCCAATAATTATTTCACATTGTTTATATAACCGAAATAGATTCGGAGTGTTTTAGTACTTGTAATAAATATTAAGTCGGAAATAACATTTCTTCAAATGAATGTATTACTGTTTTTATTCAATATAAAAGTATACTGCACATACATAATATATAAATACAAAGTACGTGATGTAACACTTATGTTATTAAAAATAATTACTGTTTTATTTGTATATTACCAGGTATAATGATGATTTATTTATGCAGTGGTCTAAGTCACATAAAATATATGAAACAAATATTTTGAGAAAAACAAACACTAAAACAACAATAATAAATACAATTATAATAAAATATTACTAATTATTAGCTCATATTCATATGTGAAGATATATTACGTTGGGTGCGTGAAACACCGCATTGCAAACTATCATTTCGGTTACAAACTCACTATCGGGTACGATCGCACCTCGCGATCGGGATATGTTTCGAGATAGGGGCGCTTGCAAACACTCTATTTGCTGTCATTCAGAGCCGGTATTCTCGAAGCGGTTTTGAAAATATCGCGAATTCTTACTTAGTTGCACAACTACAGATACAACAAAACAGCGTTTCTTAAGTGTTAAATATATTCAAAATTACTTACTTGTTATCATAACGACATGGACCTCATACACTTCTTCCAGGTCAACCTGCCACCATTGTCCACGGACCCATGTAGTCATTGAGAGGCCGTCATCAATTTGACGTGAGTCCCCGTCAACCGCTCTCGACGATGGGTATTTGGACACAGTCGTTGATTGTTTCGTTGGCTTCCAGAGAGCCAAGTTGTGCCCAATGTGTTCGTAACGGTGCGATGGTTCGTAATAATCTAAAACAATTTCGTGAACGACGTCATTTTATTGTAGTATCTACTATATGATGATAGTTAATTCGCCAATGGTAAGTAACCGGAAGTAGAGGGAATGTTAAGTGGCATACACATATATATTATATATATGTATATATATGTATATATATATATATATATATATATATATATATATATATATATATATATAATAATATATATTATAAAGACAGAGGATGGACGGACGGACGGACGAGGACGGACGGAGTAGGACGGAGTAATAGATATGACGGATAATTTTAGTGACAATACTGTAAGAAACCAAGCGGCCGACCGGACCGGACCGGACCGGACCGGATCGTCCTTCCAGTATGTACGTATATATACATATATATACATATATATATATATATATATATATATATATATATATGGTGTGTGTGTGCGTGCGTGCGTGCATGCATGTGTGTGCGTGCGTGTGTATGTGGTCTATTTATAAAGAAGTGCAATACTTCGCAAAATCTGTCAAAATGATAAATTAACCAATTATTTGCGTTTGCCTATAAATAAATGCCTCCTTACCCCCATAAACCTCCACTTCACATAATGCAAGTGTCCCAACAGAAGTCTTCTGTATCTTCAACATGCGCCCTATAGCATTTGGCCGACACGGAATTGATCTCATTTCGTGTGATGCGAAGGGTCGCTTCACCTCAGCACATATTGCCACCGATGACTCTATTAATACTTCGATGACTAAGTCTCGAAGCTCACTAGCTGATGGCACAAACATTATGTATCAAACATGGCATGTATTGAGTGGTGTCAACGATAGCGTCGTTTTGGCCAAAGTACTCATGACAAATCAGGCAAACTCAGGAAAATCGAATTAATAATGATTTACAAATATATTTATCCTTCTCTATGTTATGGTTACGTAGAGGTGTTTTTCATTATGTCGAAACACGTGTTGGCACTGTTACATTTAGCACGGCTGAACGACCTCCTTGTCTATGTTTGTGTGGGGGGAGGGGTGTGTGCTTTCGCGCGCACATGTGTGTGTGTACATGTGAGCGAATGTGTGACAGCGTGTGTGATTTTGTGTGTACCTGTGCGCGGACGCATATGCGCATTCATCATAAACGCTGTAAATTTAATCTAAGATGTGATCACGTATATTTGTTGTATATAAACAAAATGTATCCATCATTATGTTTAAACGTTACATTCGGATGGAGTTCCTGTCCTTACTATTGGGCCAGACCACGTGTTCAACTAACCGCAGCAGTCAAGCCGATTAAGTATCACCACCATCTTGACGTCATACAATAGCTCCAGGTCAACTTTCCACCAGTTATGAAAGTTTGGTTTGCCTGGAAGAATCGCGCACACGGAACGGCTGTTCGCTCTATAAATACCATTCAAGGCGTACTGGGGCCTCGAATTTGCATAAGTGTACGCATGAAATGCAGGCTTCCCCCGAGCAATGTTGGTACCATAATCTGTGAGACGCGCCGCTGAAACTGTTAACACCTAGGTTATAATTGTATTTTGGCTTCGTTCAACATTTCCATCAATGTGCGTAAAGTCATTAACACACATGCGCACACGCGCACGCGCAAACGCACACGCACAGACACACAGACACACAGACACACACGCACACGCACACGCACACACACACACACACACACACACACACACGTACGCATACAAATACAATTACATACACACAATGGACACACCACTCATATAGAGAATGGTGACAGCTATTTCTATCTGGGAGAGCGACACTGCACCAGAGACAACAGCCAAGACAAAGACACTTAAAGAATCACGGCCAAATGGACAGCATTCGCCAAGCACCGCGACATCTTCAAGGATAACATTTGAACCTGCTTCAAGAAACATGTGTACAACTCACGCGTATCTATAGTACCAATGGCATACGTTGCGGAAACGAGGCAAACCACCAGCCAGGCAAAGATGGAAAGAAATGTATTAAACATCATATATGTCTGGGTAAGCAAAAATACTAAGGTTACAGACGTGATTTATTGAATAAGAACGATGTAGGGCCCGTCAGCAGAATACGAGAAACCGGAAACCCTACGAAGGGAAAAGATCTATAGAGGAAGACTGGCGAGATCATGAAGAGACACACTAGACGAATACTGCAAGAAGACCATCTGGCAGAGGATAGCACAAGAGGGTCAGATGTGAAACTCAGCCAAGAGACACTAGTGTTTCACAAATTGTAATGATGACACTATGCATTCTGATTTTTATCTCACGAATTATGGATGCCCATCAACGTCATCTCTTCTCTTTTATCAATTTAATTTATATTCACTTACCACGCACGCCGAATACCTGAACTTCACACAGCTGCACTTTTTCTTTCCGGTTAAGTCTGATCTTGATGATTCTACCTCTAGTCCCTGGCTTACATGGGATATGTTTTGTCTCTCCCAAGCCCAAGGCTGGCTTAACATGTGCACATATCAGGGGATGTGTTTCATTGGAAATAGCCTCTATCACGAAATCGCGAAGTCGTTCGGCTGAAACATGCCATACGTTTTCAACAATCGGCGTGTTCAGTAAGACTCATAGTTCAGTTTGTTCGTTTGTCTGTTATTTCCTGGGATCAAAGCTGAACTATATATAACATATATATGAGCCTAAGTGCCTTTACATTATGCAAATTGGTGTGTGTGTGTGTGTGTGTGTGTGTGTGTGTGTGTGTGCGCGCGCGCGCACGCGTGTGTGATTGTGCATGTGGGAATGCGATATAGAGTATAGGTTATGCATATTCTGTTACATTGCTTATTATTATTATTGCTTACATAAAAGAAGACAGTAACACCGATCAATAACCAATGGACAATGGTTTTACCAATATAATAATTTATAATAGTGATAAAACATATCACATCAATGATTACATTCGGCCTGCATACTCAGCAACATCCTCATCTCTATCTGTGCACCACTTTCCTTTCACGCCCTTTCATACACACCAACACACCCACCCACCCACACATACCTACACACAGAATCAGGTACTCATACTCACACACATACGCACACGCACACGCACACGCACGGGACAAGATACAATCCGTAGTAACACTTTCAGGACAAAGTCCAAACATACCACAGCAGTGCTCGGCGTTCGTCACTACCACCTCCCACACGTCATACACAGCCTTCAAATCAACCTGCCACCAATTGTCTTCAGGGCGCTCATAACTAATGCTACAGGAGTGTGAATTGCCATTCACCGCGTTTCCTGACCAAAGCCCACCACGACTGACACGCGAAACTTTGGTTGGCTTTCTTCGAGCCAAGTTACGCATTTCTTCCGCCTTCAGATACGCTTCGGAAAACGAAATGATATGTCATTTAACAACTGCACGATCACGCCATTATCAAGATGTGAACTTACTCATCATTATATAGCTTGATATCAACGAAAGGTAGTGTATTAGTTAACAAGAACTTACTGCGCGCTCCAAATACTTGAACTTCGCACAACTGAAGCTGTTCATTTGAGCGGCGAACGATCCTGATTCGTCCTCCCACCGTCCCCAGCTGACACGTGATACGTCTTGTTTCCCCCAGTCCAAAGGCTGTTTCCACAAAGGCGCATAACGTTCGTCCATTCGGGGCCCAAGCCTCAATCGAAAAGCTGCGAAGTGCTTTTGCTGTAATGGTCGTAACGTATACACAAATGTGGCAAGAACTCAAGCGAAACACGAACAGGAAATGTAGTAATGTTTTACTAATTCTTCATTCATCAATTCAAAACAATACAGTATCTTATATGATTACGACGATGGTTCGCAGTCGATACTAGTCAGTATTGCATAACTGTGCATTATCATCTTTTAATTAAGTATTCAATTTTAATGGTGTACAAGATAAGTAGCACCGTAACATACCAGGTTATTATTTAATCAATCAAGGGTATTAATTTGATAAATTAGTACATGTTAAACCTAGCGCTGTATGTGCGAACTTACGACAGCAGTCGCCACGGCTGGTTATCACCACCTCCCGGATTTGATACACAGCCTCCAGATTCACCTCCCACCAGCTGCCCCCAGTAGCGCCCTTTGTGCTAGTAAAGCTGTGTTTTCTAGCATCTGAATTCACGTTACCGTCAACCGCTTTCGAAGACGCATGCTTTGGATCAGATGTACTCGACTGGTTTGTCGGCTTTTCTAGAGCCAGATTACGGGTTCGATCAACGTCGGTTTTCGTCCAATCCCTATATTCAACTGAAAGGTAGCACAATATCCAGGTATAAGTCACTTCAGACGTACATATCACAATTTGGTGTTTGCCAATGTGACTTGTTATGTGTATGTTATTGTATATCTTCTTCTCCATTTCGAAAAGGTGTGTCTAAATCTGTGTAACTTGATGTAATCATACAATTAGTTCGTAATTATGTATCAATATATTAACAAGAACAATTGAACTATTATTGCTAATTGACACCAGGCAAACGACGGGAACTGAACTTACGGTAATGTCCGAATACTTCAACTTCGCATACGTAAATCTGGCCTTTCTGTTTGAGTCTAACTTTGCTGCCAATCGTATTCGGTGTACAAAGGTATTTTGACGTCCGTTTTAGCCAGGGTTTCTTCACCTCCGCGCATGCGCTCGGTGCATTCGGTTCGAAGGCTTCGATCACCAACGTCGCAAATGAACCCTCTGGTTGAGATAACAAAATTTAAGGTTCCAGTCTGAGTGAAACTTGCAGCTTCGACATACGAATATACATTTATATAGGCAGTCTCACAACAAAACACAAATGGAACACGTATCTAATATAATGTAGGAAAATCTGGGATTCGTTGCCCTGGCGAAACTGTACGACACTGTGCCAAGAGATATGATATGAGGGGTGTATGGGAAAACAGCAAGCAAAGTGATGCATGTGTTTCTATGTAATTTAAAGTGAATGTTGCCAGAGACGGGGGTGGCTCCCAGACCATGCGGTGATTGAAAAGTATAAGCAAAGTGATTAGTACAAACTATATTATCCGCATTACTACTGTATAAAGACAATCATCTTGTGGTTAAGGAGGAAAGGCCGCTATCGCGAATTACTGATAGAACTGTTTAGCAGACCTGAACTGAACGTATGTTTGGGAGTGATGAGGACTGGACCAAAACGCTGACAATAAACCTGAAGTGGACCGGACAAACACAAAGAGACAACTTTGTATCTTCTTGCAGAATGCTACGTATGGGACACTGCTCAGAAATGGAAGGTTTCGCAAAATGTTACAAACGGGAGCGAATGCATGGCGTAACTGGAAGGCGTGAAGGGAGACAAACACATATTGTACAAGTTCAAGGGAAAGGCAATTAGCACATGAGTGACACCAAGCTACCGGTATGACCTAGAGATCATAGGACATTCCAAGTAGGTGCCCTAATAGCAGAAGGTAAACGGAAACGGTGAAAGTCTAGACTGTGCTGGGAGAACTACATCAAGTTAGATGTTGAAGGATGGGATCTAGAAGGTAGACAACAGACAGAGAGGATATGAGAGTTGGTGGAAGTAACAGCGAGTGCAATGTGAACAGGCATACATGGATGATAAAGAGAAAAGCCGGGCACACCCAGAAACAGGGGAACATAAACGAACAACATTTTCGTAAAAATATCACAAGTTTACAAGTCGTATAATTTATCAAACCATTTGTACGTTCAAAAATAGCATGCATAATACTTCAACTTACTGCAGCATTTCGCACTAGTTAACGTAACCACTCGAATGTCATAGACGGCTTCCAGGTCCACCAGCCACCAGTTGTCACCCTTCGCCCTTGTGACGCTGCAGGCGTGCCATCTGCTATTCGTTTGGACATCCACCGCATTCGAAGACCCATGCAGTGTATCTTTTGTACTCGACTGTTCTGTCGGCTTTCCTCGTGCCAGGTTCGTCGTCATATCCGTTACTTCACTTACTATAATATATGCATACATAATATGTATATGTATATATATATATATATATATATATATATATATACATACGTTATATATATATATATATTATATATATATATATATATATATATATATATATATATATATATATATGATATATATATATATATATATATATATATATATATATATATATATATACTGGCACGGAGGGGTTCCCTCCAGCGACCTTTCTATGCTGGCACTGAGGGGTTCCCTCCAGCGACCTTTCTATGCTGGCACTGAGGGGTTCCCTCCAGCGACCTTTCTATGCTGGCACTGAGGGGTTCCCTCCAGCGACCTTTCTATGCTGGCACTGAGGGGTTCCCTCCAGCGACCTTTCAATGCTGGCACTGAGGGGTTCCCTCCAGCGACCTTTCTATGCTGGCACTGAGGGGTTCCCTCCAGCGACCTTTCTATGCTGGCACTGAGGGGTTCCCTCCAGCGACCTTTCAATGCTGGCACTGAGGGGTTCCCTCCGGCGACCTTTCTATGCTGGCACTGAGGGGTTCCCTCTGGCGACCTTTCTGTGCTGGCACTGAGGGGTTCCCTCCAGCGACCTTTCTATGCTGGCACTGAGGGGTTCCCTCCAGCGACCTTTCTATGCTGGCACTGAGGGGTTCCCTCTAGCGACCTTTCTGTGCTGGCACTGAGGGGTTCCCTCTAGCGACCTTTCAATGTTGGCACTGAGGGGTTCCCCCCAGCGACCTTTCTATGCTGGCACTGAGGGGTTCCCTCTAGCGACCTTTCTATGCTGGCACTGAGGGGTTCCCTCTAGCGACCTTTCTGTGCTGGCACTGAGGGGTTCCCCCCAGCGACCTTTCTATGCTGGCACTGAGGGGTTTCCTCCAGCGACCTTTCTATGCTGGCACTGAGGGGTTCCCTCTAGCGACCTTTCAATGCTGGCACTGAGGGTTCCCTCCAGCGACCTTTCTATGCTGGCACTGAGGGGTTCCCTCTAGCGACCTTTCAATGCTGGCACTGAGGGGTTCCCTCTAGCGACCTTTCAATGCTGGCACTGAGGGGTTCCCTCCAGCGACCTTTCTATGCTGGCACTGAGGGGTTCCCTCCAGCGACCTTTCAATGCTGGCACTGAGGGGTTCCCTCTAGCGACCTTTCAATGCTGGCACTGAGGGGTTCCCTCCAGCGACCTTTCTATGCTGGCACTGAGGGGTTCCCTACAGCGACCTTTCTATGCTGGCACTGAGGGTTTCCCTCCAGCGACCTTTCAATGCTGGCACTGAGGGGTTCCCTCCAGCGACCTTTCTATGCTGGCACTGACGGGTTCCCCCCAGCGACCTTTCTATGCTGGCACTGAGGATGACTGCTGCCAGGGTGCTTGTCCTCCTCAGTGATTCTAAACTTAGACGACACCGACATTAACGCGATTCTCCCATTCACGAGAGATACACATTTGTTGAGAGGCAGATGTTTTATTCTACATAGATCATGTCTGCCCTCATTTTGTATTGAAACCGGGTCGCCGGCTTGATAGGCTGATATTTTGTGATCTGTATAATGTTGTCAAATGTTGCAGACAATGTAAATCGTTGGGTATATGTGAAAAACAGATTTGGAATGATGCCTTGTTTTATTCCCATTGATAATAAAATACATTGACGTTAAATAAATGCAATATATGTTACTCTTAATGTGTGTAAGTGATAATAAAGGCTCGATATACACATAATGATACAGTAGTCATTAATCAGAAACTTACCATATATTCCATATACTTTCACTTCACAGAGTGAGAGGACTCGACTCGAGCCACCAATCAATTGAATCTTGACAGCACTGCCATGTACGTTTGGAAGACAGCGGATTCGTTTTGTCTCCCCCAGTTGGAATGCTGTTTTCACAGTTGCACATTGTGTGTATTGAGGATTATAGTATTGCCTTACTGCACGGACACTGAAGTGGTGAAGCCGGCTTCCTGTTTAACATTATTACTGTATAATGTAACACATGCTAATACACATGTCAGGCAAAATTCCACAAATTAATTAAAATGTGTAAGCCTGTAGTATATCCATAACCATTCAAGCTTATATAATAATATATAACTGTAATATAACATACGCATAACTTTACATAACCCAGATTATAGACGTTAGCTACCTGCTTTGATCGTAAGCTCCTATATTTGCACAACAATCGAATGTTTCTTTATCCAAAAAAGGTCAAACCACTGTGTATAATTCGACAAAATATTCGGCATAACAACAGTATTACAATAATCATATATGAATGTATATATTAATATATATATGATATATATAATATATATATATATATATATATATATATATATATATGAGGCAGAGTACAAAATTACACAGGCTCGTACGCACGCACGCACGCACGCACGCACGCACGCCCGCACGCACGCACGCACGCACGCACGCACGCACGACACACCACCACACACACACACACACACACACACACACACACACACACACACACACACACACACACACACAGTTCCTGTACATATTCTCGTAATACCTTCGCTATCTCCTTGACTGGTTACGACCACCTCCAAGATCTTGTATATGGCCGTCAGGTGGACTCGCCACCAACTGTTCTTAGCCGAGCTTGTGCGTGCACATTGAGCTTCGTCCGTATAGGAACGCCCATCTACTGCTAAAGACGACTTCGAGGCCGATTCACTCTGTTGTGTGGATTTCTTGACAGCCAGGTTATGGCTAGCATCTTTTCGCGGAAATTCTAAATACATATCGTTGAGTGGTATGCCACCTAGCTACTAAATGGACGTATGAGCATGGTATATGATATGTGTGCCTAAAAGGGTGTCTTACGTGATTAGAATAAATGCATAATAGTGCAAGACAGCTAAATCAATCGCACACACATGCACAAAACCAACATCATGCGCGATTACACTCCAATTAGTATTATTATGTTGACAAGATATGCCATTTCATTACTACATATCAATCAATGTGATATCCCCGCTTACGCATTGTAGTCATAAAATATTCTACAAAGCCACATGCGTGCGAAATATATATATATATATATATATATATATATTATATTATATATATATATATATTATATATATACATATATATATATATATATATATATATATATATAATATACATGCATGTAGAGCAACCACATATATACAGTATTATACAGGCATCTAATATGAACTGGAGAAACTGAAATGGAGAATCTGTTGTAAAAACTCGATGCTATTAAGTATGGTATTACTAGTAAGTGTTACAGGTTTATTGCAGTCTTACCGAACGTCCCGTACACTTCCACTTCGCACAATGCCAATGTTCCAGGGACAGCAGCTTGCTGTCTTATCCTCACAATGCTGCCGACGGCGTCTCGTTGACAAGGGATTTGTCTCGTCTCGTTCCATTTGAGGGGCGGGTCGATTGTGTTACATATTGTAACATTAGTAGCATTTTTCAGAAGTGTTTCAATCACAGTGTAACGAAGCGAGACCCCTACCAGAAAATAACCATTGTATACATAGCAATACATTTCAACTATTAGATGCGGAAAACCTAGTAGTACAGAGAGGCCTTTGAATGTTTTATGAAGAAAAAATGGAACATCTAGCGATTTAGTCAAGAATTTTAAACATTAAATTATTAATAAACGAGATGGGTATTCACGGTTTCCGTAACATATACCCTACCGTGACGATTATACCTGGAACAAATAGGAGTAATCGGTGTTAAAATAATCATTTAAAACAAATAAACAATCTTTCATGTTTGTGTGATAATAATATTCCCATATTCTTAGTATTCAACTGACCTCCGTTAGTGATGACCACTTGTATGATCTCGTAGATGTATTCTAGGTCAACCTGCCACCAAGACCTATCACGGGCCGGTGAAGTGAAAGAGCACCTCTTCTCTCGAAGTCGAGGGTTCGTTGTTTTCTTGCCGTCTACGGCCTTCCAAGAATGACCCTCTTTATACGTGGATGATTGCAACGTTCGCTTCCCACGAGCCAGATTAGCTGTCATGTCAGCCCCTGGCTTCACTGCAACATATTGTGAATACATCCGTTATATCCGAAAGTCATCAGTTAGGACTACTACATGGACTCAGCGAATTTAATTGTATATATTAATCCTGAGATTCCGGTATCGTAGGCGCGATACGTAGCTGGGATTAGCCAATTAGAAAACAGAACACAGACTATGGTTGCGCATGATGATGATGATGATGATGATGATGATGATGATGGTGATGATGATGATGATGATGATGATGATGATGATGATAGTGGTGATGATGGTTGTGTATTTTGTATTGATTTTAGTTGGTTGTCGCCATATCTAAGTAATGTTTTATTACCTTAAATTTATAATGCTTTTTATATTTGTTCATATAACAATTTTTTTAATTAGTTATTTAATGCTATTTTTATGATTGTTTTACGAACCGGGGTAACAAAACTAACATGGATTTACGGTGCTACGTGAATGTCTTTATTATAATAATAATAATTATTATTAAATAAAAAAATGCTGATAGTCTTCCGCTATCTCTCCCTAATTCATGGGGTTTTCCTCAAAGCCCACTTCAGATACCATTACTTCTCACAAAGTGTACAAGAACATTGAACTCAGTTACTACTATTCATAATTCATGTCACCACTTCTACATCAATTATTTTCAGATTATTTCTATATCTACTCCCGAAGCTAAATGCACTTTGAATCAGCTTAATAATAATAACGTTATTGTCCAATTTATAGAGTGGATATAAATGTTGCACTTTGGAGGTTGCATAAAAACACAATATTTAAGTCATATAGTAATGCATGTATAGGGTATAATTAAGCATGTCAATGTAAACGGTAGCAAGAAAACAAAACATATAAAAATATATATATATATATATATATATATATATATATATATATTGGAATAAATAAATATGCTAAAACAATATTATAATAAGATAAATTAATTAATTAATAAAGATGATAAAACAACATTGCATTGGCAGTGGTAGAGACTGTGATAGGTCAACGATTATTTGTTGTGGCTGATTAAGATACTTAATGGACGATGGAATGAAGGATTTAAGGGCTCGCTGGGTTTTTACAGTTGGCATTCTGTACCTCCTTCCACAGGGGAGAAGGTCGTAATGGTCGTGTAAGAAGTGGGTGGGGTCAGATAAGATTTTGGTTGCCATTTGCAGTGTTCTTGACTTGTACAATTGCTCCAGACTGGTATCGGGTGTACAGCACATAGCGATTTTGCAAGAAATGGTGTATATTCTGTTTGTTTTCTCTGTTTTTGACCGAGAGATTTCCCCACCAGCAAACAAGACCGAAAGTCATAACACTTTTTACAAATGAATCGTGGAACACAAATAAAATGTTTCTGTCTATGTGCAAGGCATTGAGTTTTCTCAGGAAGTACAATCTTTGCTGGCCTTTCTTATATAGATTCATTGTATTATCATCCCACCTTAGTTTGTTATCGCTTGTTGTACCCAGATATTTATAGGGATGCACAATTTCTATGTTGACAGGGTGGATTGAGTTTCCAATGGGTGATGATTGAGAGTAGATAATAGTTATATGGAGATAAGACAGAGTTTCTTACATTGGCAAACAGAGTCAGCGTGACATAGTACACGGACCTTTTCTTTCGACTCTACTTAGCCATTGTGTTACACCTGCACTTCCACAGGAAATTTGTTTTCGCGATTTACGACGCATTCCCAGGTGTTTGCCTCATTCTGTTGCGACACGTATTGCATCTGTGCTCGTAGAGTATACTACTTGCAGACTAGATTCATATAATAATAGAGGGGCTATCCATGTCAAATCAATCAAAAACAGGGTGAAATTGACATGACCGTCTTCGATTTTTCTGAAATGTTGTATGTTAATTTATGATCATGACTCTATGCGGCCTTCCAGGTGTCATAACTCCACTTCTAGGTGACATACATATGTGATGTTGGTGTCATTGTAAAGCTAATATAATTGTCTACCTATATAGACAACAATTTATCAACAATACATTGTAAAACATATTTTCTTAATAGGTTTGATCGTTGATCTGACCTAGCAAAAATATGTAATATCATATTTCGTTGATTTTTTGTTTATGTTGAAGCTTACATATATGGCAAGAATATGTAGAAGTTTTATTGTGTGCAATAGAATACATCAGCAGGAGGTATGAATTTTAAAAACATTTATTGAACCGCATTAATACTGAAATATAAGCAAATAAGTACTGTCATAATGCTCTGTTAGCATGCAAATGGTGGCTAACGTCCTAGATGTTGTTGTTGCAGTTATCTCCATTACTATCCAGTTGATGTCATTATGTGCTGATGTACTTTGCGTATGCGTGAATGCATGCATGCATGTGAGTGTGCATGTGTAAAACAAAATGCCAACAATTGGGTGAAATTGACTTGTCCAGGATAAATGTTAAAGAAAAATGAATGTATCTTACAAACCAACCATATGTTAGGTAATCTGACCATCATTTAGTCATGGTCAGGTAATTGTTGATGACCTATATCTATTTGATCTAACCTTAACTACCTGGTGACTTTCTAGATGTCATAATTTATTTTGTTTTCTTATCACGTTTACCATGCACTAATTTATATCTTAATCTACATATGCTGATGTACTTAATATACAATATATAATTGGTCAGAACATAGCACTGGTACATGTTGTCCATGTAACACACTGCTTTGGTATCCACTGCATTTTCATTCATTAAGCCTATTCTGTTGGATTTTACATCGAAATAATTAAGCTCTTGGTAATGTTAGCTTCTAGCTGGTTCCAATCTACCTCTGGTTGTAAACATATTCTAAAGTCATATATTTAACAAATGTTACCAACTGCTCTCAGCTAGCCATACTGTTACTTAGGGTAACCCCACACTTTTCTGGAGTAGAACACATTTTCTTACTGATTTTCAAGTTAAGTCTAACAAGTATGTCAAGGTCATATTTACCTCAATTTGTGTCCATGTTACCTACTGTCTTACATATTAACATCATGTTGTCATATCTTAGCCATGAAGAATGTTATCCCAGTTTCCATTGTCATTATGCCAATTGCCTCTTGCTTCAGAAAATACACATTTTGAATATACATTATGCATTTGAATTTATTGGTGAGATTGAGATTGTGTACCAGTACTGTGTTCTGACCCATATGCCACTGGGTGAAATTATTAACTTTTTGTTCATGTTCTACTTTGAAGAAAAACTCATAAGTCAAAGGGCGTGTTGCAAACCATGTCAATCTGACCATCCGTTGTGTCATGGTAAAATCGTGCCAACAAAACTTGGCATGACGGTAGCTAGTTGAGTAGCTAGCTAACTGCACTTTTCCAGATCTCGGTCTAGTCTCCTATGCAGCCTACATGTTGGTACCTTTTAAAAAATATAATAAAGTCCTGTCTCTATTTGTACCCAACCAAAAACAAATATTAATTTGGAATAACATTGTGCAAAACTAGCTTGATTTTAACCTGACATTTCAAGAGTCAAGTAATCTCAAATTGTTGTGACTCTCTATTTTGAATCATGTATGTGCTTGGTAATAATTGCAGAAAGTGTTATCAGGTACACAACACTCCTTTAAAGACCTTAAACTACATGTTAAATGTTGATCACCTCAATGCTGCTTTAGTGGTGTAATCAAAACAAAATCTGTCACTTAATCAATCAGTGTGCAAATGGATGCTGCCATCAAAGAATGTCCTGTTTGTTGCTTTGCATATTTTCTGCAAATACAGTTAATACCTGTATCTGCTGGTATTTGTAAAAGTAATACAATAACCTTTATGTAACAGAGACAACCAAAACCCATTTAATATATGGCCTCTGTTTTGTCAGCTAAAAAGTCACCAGGTAGTCAAGGTTAGAAAAACATAGTTTTGATTTCTATCTAGACATTTTAACATCAGAGATAGAGGTCATCAGAACGACCTGAACATGATGGTCATATTGACCAAAGATATGGTAGATTTGTCACTTACGTTCATGACTGTAAACTAGTACACAACATTTTACTTTAAAATTATCCTGGATAAGTAAATTTCACCCATTTTGGCACGTTGTTTACACATGCATGGACGCACGCACACAGACAAAGTACATCAAGACATAATGACACCAATGTGTGGATACTGGATAATAATGGTGATAACAGTAGCAACAAAATATAGAACATTACCCACCGTTTGCATACGAACAGAGTAATATGACTGTACTTATTAGTTTATATTTCAGCATTAATGCGGTGCAAGAAATAAAAAAAAATAAAAACTTCTGAAGTATTCAATTGCGCACGATAAAACTTCTACAAATTATTGTTATATATGAATGCTTTAACATAAAAGAAATTTGCGAAATCGGAGTTTACATGTGTTTTTCTAGGTCAGGTCAAAGCATTAAATAAAATATGTTATACAAACATTGGTAAAAAGGTGTTGTCTAAAGAGGTAGACCATTATTTGAGCTTTAAGCTGACGCCAACATCACATCTGTAGGCCACCTAGAAGTGGAGTTATGACACAGGGGCGGTCGTCAGGTATTAAGGTCGGGTCAAAGTTTGATGACCTCTATCTCTGGACATGAAGATCAGATTGACCTAAACATTGGTGGGTCGCATAGACTCGTGGTTATAAATCAACACACCAAATTTCAACAAAATTGAAAACGGTCATGTAAATTCTTGATTCATTTGACAAGGAATGCCCCTACAGTATCACAGAAATACGTGTTCAGAATGTTGTTTGTTGTGACTCTCTCTTACTCATTCCATATCTCATTGACACAACTTATCCAATGACCAAATATAAATGGGCTTTGTCACACGGGTTCGTAGTGAACATATTTATGCATAGCATATTACTTAACAATAGCATGCTGTTTACGTAAATGAAGTTGCAGATTTATTTCACATAATACTAATACAAGTTAAGTATCAACATCTACGCAAATAAACGTCATCTTACCATAGCTTCCGAAGACGAGAACTTCTCTGAGTTGGAGCATTCGCTTTGGATCGCCATGAACCACGCGAACGATATTGCCAGTGACACCTGGCGGGCAAGATATTCGTCGTGCCTGATTATCTTCAAACTCGTCTTCGACTCGTTGACATAGCAACGGATAAGGTGAATTCTTCAGCCGGACCTCGACCATAATTTGATGAAGAGGAAGTGCTATTTAAAAGACAGGCAACAATTACAGTCCCGATGCCACGAGGGGGATATATGGATAACTAAAAATATTATATATATATATATATATATATATATATATATATATATATATCTAACAATATTATATATATATATATATATATATATATATATATATTACATTCACCATAGTTATTGGTTTAATAAACATAAAATCATTGTTAAGCATTACTAAAAAAAACTACATTAACATATATTATAGCATTACAAAAAGTTCTTTCTAAACATGCTTCAACACAAGTGTGCTTGAAATTACTATTTGATATATGCTACATATATGTTGCTTGACCAGTTCGTATTTCCACTTACTGCATCTATATATAACAACTGCCCAAATCTCGTAGACGTCGATTAGGTCCACGTGCCACCAGGCATTGCGGTGCTTGTTTACCCGCGTGCATCCACCATCTAGTTTTCCGTCAACAGCGAAAGATGATCGATATGGATAGTTTGATGATGGCCAGAGGGTCGCGTACTTCTTGATGGCCAGATTTGTCGTCAGTTCTCGTTCCCGCAGTAGTGAATTAGTGTCAAAGTTGATGTTGACGCCAACGCCGTTATGGCTTAGGGTTGGTGCTAAAAACAGTTAACGGATATGTAATGTAATATGTAATATTAGCAAGTAAAACACGATTTTAGTTAATTCTGGGCGAGTTCGTAGAACTGCAATATCACCTCGTTATTGGTACCGTTTTAAACATAGCCCGTTAATATACGTTCGAGTACTGTGTACTAAATGTAAAAGAGCTGTCTCCATCTTGCAAGCGGCAAGTGAAGGCAAGGAGGCACTGGGTGTGTAACCACTGCCACAGCTTGGTGGATTTTGCCGTATCGGGGTGCGGAAAAACTAGGTCAGAGACAATGGAGGAAGGGTTTAAATACGTTCCAATATCTAGGGTGATGGAAAGTGGACTGTCTGGCAGCAGACTTAGCTAGGTTAACGGATATTGTGAAGGGGATGGAGAGTAGAGGGAGGGTGATTGCAAGGAAAAGAAATGGAGAAAGAACAACAGGAAACATGACATGCAGGAAGGTGACGGGGAGAAAGTGACAGTAGAGAAGGAGGGAGGGACAAGGGGACAGGAGATGAGAGAAGTAGATGCGATAGGAGGAAAGACGAATGGAAGAAAGGAAATGAGAGTAGATGTGACCAAACGGAAGTCAATAACAAGGACGATGACAGGAAGAAAAGAGACAGGAAAGAAGGAACAACAGAGAAAGCGGCAGGGGGAAAGTCAGCAACCAGGGAGATGCAAAACGGAGGAGCTACTCTGAAGCAGTGATCGAGGGGGCATTGAGAACAGAAAGGGTTTTTATGGGAGACTCCATTTTGCGAAAGACAGACAGGACATTAAGCAAAGGAGAACACGTTGTTGTTTGTCTTCCGGGGGCTAGGATAGAGCATGTGACTGAAAGGGGAGAGAACGTATTGGGGCATGGCCAAGGGGGTCTATATTAGTACATGTAGGGACGAACAATGCAGACAGGGATGGAACAACCAGGATAGTAAAGATATACAGAGAGTTGGTACAGACACTGAAGAAGACAAGAGTTGAACAGATCATACTCTCAGGAATCTTGCCAGTGATCAGGGGAAGGGGAGCAACATTTAGAAACTTCAAGAGGATGGCAATTAACGCACTAGTAGAGCAGATGTGTGAAGAAGAAGGAGTTGGATTTGTAGATTTGTGGGGATATTTTTGTTGGGAAAGAAGACATGTATATGAGAGATGGCCTCCATCTAAGCGGAAAGGGCACAGCAGTGTTCTACGAGAACCTGCTTCGATCGATGGACAATGGAACAGGTTGCAACTTTTTAAACTAGTTTCGCAGGGGGGATACACAGAGAAGCCATATACTAGAGATATAGACAAAGAGAGCAAAAAGACATCAGCAAAGAACAGCCTGGAAAGCCCTACGGAATTTGGTTATAAATGTGTTTGTTTAAATGCAAGGAGCATAGTAAACAAAAGAAATGAACTAAACATTATGGTAGAAGATATTGACACTCACATAATAGGTATATCTTAATCTTGGGCCACCCCCGATATATCAGATGCCGAATATCAGGATATGTAATGTTTAGGAAAGATAGATTACGAAGAAGGGGAGGCGGAGTTATTTTATATTTTAAAGAATCCATCCAGGCTTATGAAATTAAATTAGAAAAAGAAGCAGAATGTGAAGAAGCTGTCTGGTGTAACATAGTTACTGGAAACTCAACATTAACTGTTGGGTTAGTGTATCGGAGTCCAAACATAAGCATAGAAGAGAATGAAAAAATACATAACGCTATCAAAGAAGTGAGTAAACGGGACTGTATTATTATGGGGGATTTTAACCATGGGCATATACAGTGGACATCTCTACAGAGTACCGGGAGAGAGGATCAAGAGTTTTTAAATTTAGTACAAGATAGTTTCCTTTCTCAACATGTGTTAGAAGCAACCAGGGGCGCGAACGTGTTAGACATAGTATTGAGCTAACAGAAGGAATTTTTTGATAATGTCAAGATATGTGAGCCACTGGGGTGTAGTGATCACAACCAGATACATTTTGTCATCAAAGTAAAGGGAGAACGGAATAGAAAATAAGGTACAGGAAACGTTTTCACAAAGGAAGATATCAGGACATCAGGGAATATTTAGCAAAGATAGACTGGAATAACACACTGCAGAATAAGACAGCAACAGAATGCTTGAATATTTTAAAGAGTGAAATTGACTACGTCGTTGACAAATTTGTCCCCTTGAAAAAAAACAGGGAAACGGTCAAAGAAGAAACACTTATCGAAGGAAAGCCATTAGAAAAATCAAGTACAAGCAAATGATGGGGAAGAGATATAGACATACTGTAAGTGAAGAAGACTATAGCATTTATAAAGAAGCACTTAATCAAGCTGCAGCTGAAATGATAAATTCAAAGAGAAGCTACGAACAAAAAATTGCTTATAATATCAAACATGACAGCAAGACTTTTTATGCGTATGTTCGAAGTAAACAGAAAGTTCAGGATAAGGTCGGTCCTCTAGAAGGTAGTGAAGGAAACATAATAACAGAGGGATTCTTAATGGCAGAAAACCTAAATGAGTACTTTAGTTCGGTGTTTACCAGGGAATATATTAGTATATTACCAATACTTGAGACTAAGTTCGAAGGGAGAGAGTTTGACTGTTTAGGACAACTAATTGTAACCCCAACAATGGTAGCTATGAAAATAAGAGATATGAAGGATAATAAATCCCATGCAGTGGATGGGATTCCTCCCAAATTACTATTGGAAATTGTAGAACAAATCAGCATACCGCTTGCAACAGTGTTCAATTTGTCATTAGAGGAAGGAATAGTTCCGTTAGAATGGAAAGAAGCAAACATTATACCATTATTTAAAAAAGGTTCGAGAAACAAGTCGGAGAACTACAGACCAGTGAGTTTAACATTGGTGATTTGCAAACTATTAGAAAGACTAATTAAAGATCACCTGGTTGATTTTCTTGTTAAAAATAAATTGATAAACCCATCTAAACATGGGTTTTTAAAAGCGAGGTCATGCTTAACAAATGTTATGTTTTTTGGAAGATGTCACAAAGTGGGTAGATGAGAGATCACCAGTAGATATAATCTACTTAGATTTTAAAAAAGCCTATGACAAAGTGCCACACCAAAGACTACTACTTAAACTAAAGGCCCATGGCATAGGAAATGGAATGATCAACTGGATAGAAAAATGGCTTATTGATAGAAGACAAAGAGTAGTAGTTGATGGGGAGGTTTCAAACTGGAAATCGGTTTTGAGTGGAGTACCGCAGGGATCAGTAGTGGGACCTATTTTATTCTTAATATATGTCCATGATTTGGATGATGACATAACAAGCAAGGTGTTGAAGTTTGCGGAAAACACAAAAGTGTTTAGGAAAATTAAAAGTGATGCAGATAGACAGCATTTACAAGATGATCTTAATAAGTTGACAGAATGGTCTGAGAAGTGGCAAATGCTGTACTAAATACTACCTTAAAGGAAAAGGACTTAGGATTAACTATTAATGCTGACATGAAGGTATCAGAGCAGTGTGGAATTGCAGCAGCGAAGGGAAATCAAATCCTTGGATTAATTAGGTGAAATATAGTGTACAAAGAAAAAGAACTAATAATACCGCTGTATAAAACAATAGTTAGGCCTCACTTGGAATATTGTATACAAGCATGGAGGCCATATCGCAAGAAGGATATTGATGTTAGAAAGAGTACAAAGGAGAGCAACCAAAATGATACAAAAACTCAGGAATATTAGTTATGAGATGCGTCTAAAAGAATGTGGTTTAACAATACTAGAATCCAGAAGATTGAGAGGAGATCAGATTGAGGTGTTTAAAATATTGAATGGGTATGAAAATATTGACAGAAATATTTTTTTTCACAGTCAAGGAAGAGAGAAGGACTAGAGGACATGGAGTTACATTAGCAAAGAAGCAGTGTAGACTAGATATTAGAAAAGTTTCATTGTCACAAAGAACAGTAAACGAATGGAACAGATTATCAGCTGATTGTATAGGTGCTAGTAGTGTTAATATATTTAAAAATAAAATCGACATATACCTAAGACAGGCGGGGTATACTTAGATAGATAGGTTGGACTCTCGATAAGCCAAATCCCTTCCTAGTCCACCTGCCATCTAGAGTTGAATCTCTAGGTGGCAATCTTGTTAAATCTTAATACACTGAACTAAAATACCATAAATGTGCAGACAATGGCTGTGGAATGTCGCATTATCAACCACCCACCTGTATGTTTCGTTCCGATAATGACAACGACGTTGTCAACTCTGTATGTCTTCCCCAAGTCAACCTTCCACCATGGATTTGACGACTCGCGTGTAACACTGCATTCACCGTAGACACCGAGTCCGTCCACGTTACCATCGACGGCATACAAACCAACTGCTTTGCCAGTTGTAGAACTCTGCTTAGCTGGTCTGCCCTCCGCAATGTTCATGTTATTTTCTGAAATATTTGCATACGTAGTACTACAAAACCGAAACGTATATATCACCGTTGATCATAGTTAACTCTTTACTGGGTAGACAGCCTTCTTAATTTACACACTGCTGTGAGCTTGCATTAAAATTTGGATAACTTGACAACCGACTCATGAAAACATTTGAAATTAATTGCACTGTACACGGAATGATTGTGTTAATAAAATGTGTTATTAAAATTGCTGTGTTACAATCAATTACATTTCAGATCTTAAAGCAAACTTAAACAATAGAACACACAACAGTGATCCTATGAAACTAATGTAGCCGTGTATGTTAGTGTTATCCTAGTAAAACATTTATCCAATTTTGATGGTTAGTTTTCGAATTATAATTGCTTTTGTAAACAACGCCAACGCAACTGAAGACAAAAATCATGCCATAATATACAAAATGTGGCTATCGTTTACCGATTGTATTGCTGAATGGAATACTCTCTTCGTATGTAAAAATCAACACTCGAATAACGAAAGATAGCACACTCCTTTCACAAATAGATGCTCCTTATCAGAAGCAATGTGACCATAGTGCATATTAATAAAATACCCTAAAATAAATAAACCAAACGAAGTACGGATAGTGATCCGATCAACGAAATGGCTGCATATCGGCGAAATGAACATGCCGCCGATGGGTCATCTTCTTCGTATCTCAAAAACGAAAAGCCGCACAGACAACGTAGATGGACGATAACACAGGGTTTCCGTGATCGCTGTCGACATTATTCACGTTGCAAACATCGATATCCAATCGAAATCGTCGAGAAATGATCTAAGTAAAATCCGCCAAATGTCGCACGATGTCGGAGATCAACTAGACGAACGCACCTCAACATCCTTTCAACTAAACTCACTTAATTCGCAAACGAAAACAACCTTTCACAAGATGGTGACAGCACATGTTTCCGTGACCTACATAGAGCTTAGATCAACAGTTGGAGTTGGCTGGTTAATGTAAAAGAAGGATCTCATCGCGGTAAACGAACTGTGAGTTTAATGGGCGGTTTCGGACGGTCTGCGCAGTACGAAGTTGTTATGAAGGAACACACGTGTTTTCAATGATATTATTCATCTCATTGGCAGGATCCAGAAAAAATGTCAAATAGATATTCCTAAAAATGGAAATATTTTGCAAATGTTGATATTTATGTTCGTCATGCAGTCTTATAAAAGCAGCACAACCAAGATATATAAAAATAAATTATAATTCATAAATGTAAATAAGTGTTGTTAGGTATTATACGTTGGGGTAAAACTAGTACACATACGCACGCGCACGCGCACGCGCACACGCACGATGTGATCTGACAAATTGAATATAAAACATGTGTAGAAACAGTAATGCACCTTGTGTGACTGAATATATAAATACTATATGTGAGATGCCAGAAATATTAGTACAGCAAGACTACTGAACATTGCTCAAGCTAGTTCTTTTTTCAGATCAAACATTTCGTTTTTCATATCTAAATCAAGGTCTTTCTTTCACCATCAGAATGCTAAATTCAATGATGAAAATGGAAAGATAACAAAGGATCAGTACTGGTTCATGTATCCGACACCAGTAATCTACAAGGAGGGCGGTTCAATTCGACCAACTGTCAATTAAATACAGACTATAGGATACACGGAACACAGGGAGTTGGCTGATACACTACAACAACTTGTTGTAAAAACAAAACATCAAGCAGACAATTCACAAGAATTAGTTAAAGAAATTACGAAAATAGGAGTATAAGAGAGAGGATCGTTTCTGTCATATGATGGTATGTCGTTGTTCACGAAGAACCTAATGAAAAAGAGTGCGTTGTTATCAGGAACATTCTGGAGAATTGCGAGACATTAAAGAAGATGACCGACTTAAACATAGGCACCACCTGTTGATGTGGGTCTTAAGGACAACACGCAATATATTTGGAGAGGAACTCTGCCAACAGACATAGCCATGGGCAGCCCAGTTTGGTGAACTTGTACGTGGAGGAATTGGAACAGAAGATCATAGCCACAGCATCAGAAAATTCCCAACCGAGAAGCTGGAAGATGTATGTGGCCACTGCAATCTGCCTACACAAGAAAGGCGGCGAAATTGCAACAACACATGAACACAATAGACCTACGGGTATCATCGTTTTTATGAGGGAAGATGAAGAAAACAACATCATGCCCTTCTGGGATGCAAACTGAAATCCACCGTGTACAAGTAGAAGAAGCGTGTGCAGGAAGAAATACGGAGCTGGAACAGCCATGCTGGGAGCTGGAAGAATAAGTTTTGGATGATGTACCAGATACCATGCAAGAACTGTGGTATTGAGTACATCGAGGAGACAGGCAGACTGCTAAATACCCGACTGGACGAACACAAGAACGACGTAGACAACATAAAGAATGAACAATACACAAGGAGACGAAAAATCTATTGTCTAACATCAATACATTTGCCCTTGCTGACCATGCGATGACTGCTAACCATATCATAGACTGGGAGGGAGCAAACATCGTGATAAATACCCAAACAGTAGAACTCGGCATGTAAAGGAAGCCATATGGATTAGGAAATTGAAAACACCAAATAATAAAGAGAGGGCAATTACGTGCTAATACACGTGTAGGTTGACGTCATTCGTCATTAGTTCTGATGAAGTGAACCTTCAACGCCAAACGTTACAAGTAAAGGAGACGTTTCGATTTGCATATAAAAAATGAAACTTGCAAGCATAGTTTCCTTGTTACGATTCGTTATGATAGTGGTGGTTATTGCCAATAGTGACATACAGCTAAGCAGTGTCACCGTACCTAGAATACCGTGCACTTGCACCTCGCACAGAATCAGTGTGGTGCTTGCACCAAACCTTGTGATCCTCACGAATCGACCCCTGAACGGGTGCATTGGCCCTGCAAGGAAGATATCTCGTCTCGTCTGGTGCGAACGTGTCTCTGCTGGGCGTGGCGTAGCAAGTCGTACTGGTCGATCTGACGGCTGGCTCGGGTGAGAATGCGCGTAACACGTCGACGATTAAGTTGGCCAGGCGATATTCTGTCAAGACAATAATACATTATATACGTATGCTGAAGTTACTCGGTAACGTGATCGGTGACTACAACAGCAACTTACTGCTTGCGATATGTCATTTAGCGATCTTGTAAATATTGTACTATTGAAAACATTTAGTGCTGCAATTAACACATTTTACATTATTCGTGTACCATTAATGCAAATACCATAAAACATAATAATAAATACATTATAAATTTAGTTTTACATTCGTCTCCAGGGTACGACTCTGTTCAATTGTGTGCATAGTTCTATAACTAAAAAAGATATACATGTATACATGTATACACAAGACCTAGTGACGTAAAAAGTAAATTAAGTTTGATACCTTTAAAACTAACGTAATTCTGGCTACAATTTGTGTATACTAAGACTAATTACTACAAGTAATAATAAGAAATGAACGTTGTCAAATAAATTAAACTCGGTTAAACCAAATTGAACAATTACTAGGAAAGATACAATTCACACATTCACGCGCGACCGTCCGGAACGTTTTTAATGTATACTTCAAGACTTACTTTTAAAGATATCAATCTTAATTTACGTTTCAAGTCACTAAGTTATAAAACTCTATAAAGATAAATTCAATGATTATGTTATTATTAATAATATGAAGGAAAGTACAGCCTCATTCCACAGAAACGATCTGGCCCGGAACAGAAGCCGGCTTCTGTATCGCCCATGCTGTATCGCTGCAGTCAGAAGAGCACGGCCCTCATATGGAAGTGACCGACATGACAGGCAGTGAATCATCAGTGACGCGTGTTTGGTTGTGCATGACGTTAATTAAACATCAGGCAGGAAGGATCACTCTTGTGGACTCTACACAACATTTCGATAGTAACCAGTTAAGAAATTCCTATGGCGTTGCCCTACTGCCGGTAGTTCCTTTTTATTTGTATGACTACTCTGACAGCAGCGCACTGAAGTATCTCTATGTGATGCGTCTGGCGGTCAGTTATGTCATAGAGCACGCGTAGCAGTAATCCAGTCGCGATGTGATGAGCGAGTGTTCTGTAGTCTTACACGGGTATATTGGCGATGTGAACAGGTATTCGAATGTACGAGCCACGGCAAACATTTGACACTTGGGCCAACATGTCATAGTGGGAGTCACGAGACATGCCAGTATTGCGAACAACCACCTTATTGACGCTCCGTAAACAATAACGACAAACTTGACAACTATCGACTGTAGTGTTGATGATTAAAACATGGTCGCATCAGTTTTAGGCTTTTTGAGCAGACTTGCTCTTACTCAACCACTCTCTCAACTCGCGCGGCAATTCAATTCGTAGAATTAATCTCCCATATTGTATAGCTATGTTAAATTAATTGTAGTTAAATTAAACTAAAAATAATGTATTTAATTTATATGAATTTATGTTTGTGTGCACATAAAGCAAGTCATTGTCAATGTATTATACAAAATAAATTGTTTTTCTGTCCCACAAACCTCGTGATGCAATGGAAGTACTTGAGAGTACTGACTTACTGGACATGTCACCGTGGCCTGTGATCGTCACACCGTGAACAACATGCGAGGCAACCAAGTCGACCTGCCACCAAGGGTGTTTCTCCCCTTCACCGGAACGAGAACAACTGTCCGTATCCATGATGCCATCAACTGCCTTCGATGCTACTGTGTCATGGGACTTAGTCGGTGTGGAACTCAGGCATGCTGGTTTATTAACGGCTACGTTTGCAAACTGTGAAGAATACACCCTACTATGTCATGTTAGACAATTTCATTTAAGCAATGAGATGAGGTTGATGTTCAATTACATTTGACAAAATATTGAATAAATACAAATAATCAATTGACTCCAATACTACATAGCATCCGCGCGCCTGAATATGCGTGTGTGTGTGTGTGTGTGTGTGTGTGTGTGTGTGTGTGGTGTGTGTGTGTGTGTGTGTGTGTGTGTGTGTTGTGTGTGTGTATGTGTATGTGTGTGTATATGTGTGTGTGTGTGTGTGTGTGTGTGTGTGTGTGTGTGTGTGTGTGTATGTGTTGTGTGTGTGTTGTTTTATATATATATATATATATATATATGTGTGTGTGTGTGTGGTGTGTGTGTGTGTCTGTGTGTGTGTGTTGTTTTTTGTTGTTTGTTGTGTGTGTGTGTGTGTGTGTGTGTGTGGTGTGTGTGTGTGTGTGTGTGTGTGTGGTGTGTGTGTGTGTGTGTGTATGTGAGTGTGTATGTGTGTGTGTATGTGTGTGTCCGCGCGCGAATGGATGAATGGTTGCGCGCGTATGCGGACATGGGTGTAACACAATATTAGTACAATATACGGCGTAACTATTTACCTTTGGGTATCCGGATAGTTCGACGTAGAAGGCAAGCGTGTCTCCGAATCGTTTTACTTGAACGATGAGTCCTTTTCCATAATAGAAACGAAACACCACCTCTTGTTTCTTTGAATCATACTTTGCAGTGACTCCTTGAAGAGAAAACAATTAAGATGACAACAGTTTACGTACTTCGGTCCACATATACGACACATCATCTATAAAACAACTTTTATGTGCCGATTTTGGGGGACATATTTCAACCATAATTTCATTAGTATTTGGCGACTGGTACGTACGTGTATGTATGCATGCATGCATGTATGTATGTATATATTTATGTATGCATGTAATAAGCAAGCATGTGTGTATATATGCATGTATGTATTTCTATATGTATGTTAGTATGCATGCAATTGAAAATGTGCAAGCTTAATACACTAATAGTGGCACTAATAGTATAAAGAGTGTTAAGTAGCACCTGCTTATACAACCAAAAGATGACACAACGCAACACATCTGGAGCAAATGAACGAAACATACATTTAATAAAAATGTATGTTAAAACAATCTAATATATATATATATATATATATATATATATATATATATATTTATATATATATATATATGTATATATATATATATATATATTAGATTGTTTTAACATAAATATTTATTACATGTATGTTTCGTTCATTTGCTCCAGATGCGTTGTGTCATCTTTTGGTTATATATATATATATATATATATATATACACACACATACATACACACAACAACACACACACACACACACACACACACACACACACACACACACACACACACACACACACACACACATGCTGATAATGAAAGCAAAAGCGAAATAATATGTCAGTGAGATAAATCCAGAGAAGGAAAATCAGTAGACCACCTTTTTATATACAATTAAATCAAATAATAGTTGCCAAGACCTTTAAATACGTTGCTTTTGCGCAAGTTCTGTTTGATTCCGTTTACGTAGATGTATATTTCTTGCGGCGATGCGTGAATCTCGATTGTGTCCGAATAACTTGTCTTCATTACAAAAGCATGCCAAACAATACCATTCTTGGTTTGACCTGGCAAATCAAACACAACAGTAGAAGATGGATGGGTGAAAATAGTAATGCAAAAATGAAAATCTACGTTAAAGTTAGTTAGTTAGTTAATGGAACGGTGCTGATTGTTCACGTATTAATGAATATGTTGTACCGTTCAAAACCCACGAATACTGCCACTCCGTTTGTGCTTGTTACGTTTCACAACGTGTTAGCGCTATGAAATTTTCAAATTGTACACATGATACCAAATTGGTAGACTTTGTTTTAGCAATTATTCATTATTATTTTGAAGTTGGTTCATTCCCGCTACTTCAACGAACGTCCTGCAAATAATCACATAACAGACATACAGCGCCCATGTAATAAGTAAATACGTTACTTAATATTTTCTCGAGAACAGAATGTTACACTGAATCACACAGTACAATTTAAATGATAATTCAAAGTGATGTTACCTTTCCTTTGGTGTATTCCTGCTGTTTCTCCCTGCATCGATAATCCACCGCCACGTATGATCCAGAACTGGCCCCGTACACCGAATCGATACGACTTACCATCGAGCATAATCATATGGCCCATGCCAAAACCAGCACCTATCCGTGACCAATGGTTTATAATTACTTGAATATGAATCAAACACAGCCGCAAATATGCTTGAGTCAAGAGGTAAATAAAATTGTTGTAAAAATAAAATAAAAAGACATATGTAGCCCATTATTGTTCACGTTCTTCGTGGATTAACTATAGGAAAATACGTGGTGCTAACAATCGTAATGGTTACAATGACACTGATCAAACATACTGCCTTCGTTAATAACTCTTTACTTCGTATGTTGTATATACATATCCCAACTTGTATGTATAGTGTATTAAACAACATATTACACACTGTTTTGATTTCATAGGTCAAGATACCTTGCTCCGGAGGAACATAGCCACTGCAGTCGTCAGTTGGGCGTAGTTGTTGGTAAGCCGACGGTTTGTTGGCTAATTGGTCGCACATAATTCTAGGCCAGAAGTCTCGCAGCATGTAGAGGAGCGGCTGGTGAGTGGCTGAGAATCTGCTGACAGAGCCGCCGCCTTTAGCGTACGGCAACAGTTCTCCTGTGGGTCCGTAGCAGCACTGTTGGTCCCCTCCTTCCGCACTGAACACATAGTATGGTAAATATAAGTAGTGTGTATGGCATGGTAGTCAGATTTCGTTATATAGACGTTATATAAGTATAAATATCACACCGAAACACACGCAAACCCATACAAACGTACGCAAATAAAACGCATTTTTTTCGAACTCAATACTGGTTAATTACAAAGCAGCAACACATAAAAGTAGCTGTAAAGTACTTCTTCTGAGACCAAAAACAGTACGAGAAACACCTAATGAACATGCACAATACAAATTCTCCTAGACCTATTTATAAAATATTACTACATATACTATTGGTCATTGGAATGTTTAATTCAGAAAAAATTAGAACTCAGAACAATGAAGAATTAAGTTAATCAAATGCTAAACATTAGACCATTGTGCGCCCCATGCAATCTAACCATATGCAACTACAGTCAACATGTTTACCTTTGTAAACATGTGTGTAAAGAAATTCAAGTAGTTCAGTCTTAGAATTAAAGGCCTATTTGGCCAGCAAGTCGTTTCAAGAAAATATGTCAACGCATTCATATTAGCCGATGTTCCTTTTAATTATACGCAAGCCGTGCCTTTGTGAATGTTAGTCCATGTTGGCTACACAACTTACAGTGTAGTTCTCACACAAACGTTGTCTTCATTTCCCATTAAAGAAGACAATGCGTCGTCGATAAAACGTCCGTCATTCTTGGCGACATTCATGTTGCAAGGACAGGCGGGCAGATGTCCCGTGTTCATCGGATCTACTTGTTCTTTCATGACCCATTTTCGACAGGGATCCTGGCACCAAAACGTTTATATGATGGTGGGTTACAATAGGTGCATTGGATAATTCTAGTTGTAAACAAGAACACCTGTGCTCGAAAAGTAATAAATACACTAGCGTGTTTATGAACATAGCATTAACAAGTAATCCTGGATGCGATTGTCAAGTATTCAGTAATTTAAATTGATTGGGTTTATTGCGTTTTCCTCGTGAAAACATATACATGCAATCCCAAATGTACTAATATTGCATGATATTACTTTGAAGAATTTTTCGTTGATCTTCGCCGATTTCTTCGTAAACCGTTTCCACAGACTGCTTGTCTTCCGGAACCGGGGCCGCCATATTTTACTTCCCAACACCGCCCCAGCCGCTCGAGCATATGTGTATTTTAATATTAATATTCGACGTTTCCGCACTCGCATGATCGACTCTTTCGCAAACATATTGTAGAACCAACTGGCCGGGTGGACAACGGACCACAGGGTGACTGGTGCACTGAAAACACAAGACCGACTTTTGTCAAATACCTTTGTAAATACTACAAATTACTCCATGCCAGAAATATTATATTATTTAAGAGGAGAAACTCTACATTCAATAGTTAATGGCTTGCATAGCAGGATATCCATCCACTAGGAATGTCCGCGAAGATTACGCTGACCTCTAGCAGATATATTAAACAGAAAAGCAATTGATCTGGGAAGAATTTAGCCACGCTGCAATTAGTGGGCGAAGACTATATGTATGTAAACACCCACAAATTTCTAAGGGTGGTACTCATCCATACACGAGGTGAATTGAAACAAACAAAGCTGAATAAACGAACTTATACAAGCTTCAATGTGGCTACTGTAGGATTCGTCCGTCCGAAGCAGCTATTCTAACAACAACGCCACAACATTGACTCGCTATTACGCCCTCTTCGCAAAAAGCAAATGAAATCATCACCAAAGATGCACAACATATACTCTCGATAATAGCCAGCTACTCGAGCACCAGAAGGATTCGGTGAAATCCGAGAAATTGTCGTTCTATCTCGGAGACCTTCAATATATGTTGACGTCGGTGGTTGACACCACATGGCATAATTAGGCAGCCAATCAGCGGTTTCGCCGATGGTGCGCTTAGCTTTAAGTCTTTAACTGTCACCGAGTCATGTAAAACGGGGTCCAATACAATAACACGTGAATTTCCCAATAATCGACTGATAGTCTCCCCTGGAAGCCACCGCAATCCGACGGTGCAGTTATTGATATAGTTAATGAAATTCATTCTTAGTACGGTACTTGTGAGTGAAGTTCATGCGTTATAATATCATTATATTAAATATAATATATTATTTTCTGTACTAATGCCATACAGATAATTATTCACGTGTCATGAATGAGTTTTATCATGTTCGTACAACCTGTTTCCAACTTTCCATTTTTATTATGCGCGCCAAAAAAGCCTGCTACCCAAAATTAGAAATGGCAAGTCAACGTATTGATCTACCCGTCTTCCCAATTTTCCTTCAGATTGTCCTGCTTTCATTCGGGTTACGGGTTACTTACCGAGGTTGTGTTGTGCTGCCGTAATTTTCCTGTATGCCGAGGGCGCCAACAAATTCCTGACCCAACGTTCTAAGACCGGTGGACGGTAATTTCAGAGAACCCGTGTTCGGAATTGCTTTGTTTAGAGTGATCTGTGTGAACTTAACGTCGTTGCTGGAATGTTAAAACAACTCAATAATATATATATTATATATATATATTATATATATTATATATATATATTATATATATATATATATAAATATAATGTAATTATATTATGTAATATAGTATAGTATTTATAATCATTATAATATATTGTATTGTATTGTATTGTATCTGACTGCACTGCACTGCACTGCACTGCACTGCACTGCACTGCACTGCACTGCACTGCACTGCACTGCACTGCACTGCACTGCACTTCATACCGTCAGATACTTACTATGTAAGATTTTCAAAGAAGATGCAATGTTACCTTTGCGTGAGCATCAAGTATACAACTTTCACAGTAGTAGTCTTGAAATATGACTTCCTCCATGTGATTTGCCGTGTCGAAGTTGCGAGGTTGCCCCAGGCATTACCACTGCTACTGGGCATTTTTAACGAGTTTGTTGTGTCGGTGAAAACTGCAGCAAAATAGATACAACTAAAGCATATATTAGTATTAAAGTTAAAAGGTTCAATCCCGCTAACTTGTTCTATTAAATTACCAGCAATAGTAAAATAGACATACTTTATGTTTCGGCGTGGACAATTGCAAATGAATATAAATCAAATGTATGACCCTTTGGTTTATGTGAACAACGACTTATTGGTTATATTTATTTGTAAGGTTCATATTGTTTCATAGTAACGACACTTCATATGGTTTATATTTAAAAAGAGACACCGATTTCCGGCCAATCTTTATATGTAGGTTGTCCTTAAAGACTGGAACATTTCTGGAACAGTAAATCCATGTCAAGCAATAAGTGACAATCTATCTTACTGTGACATTGTTGTAATACGAAACGCCACTCTAGCGAGTGCGCTGTCCTACCTACATTGATGTCGCCTGCCGGCATGAAAGTGAAGCCACCGTTTACTGACACCGACACAGGAATGACACCGACACGAACAAACATCGGTGCGACGCAAATGGCCTTTTTCGGGCTGATGTTGTTGCCGGTGACAACGGTGTTGTCAAAGCGACAAGACAGACGTGTGAAACACGGGCCAGAAACTGTGATCGGAGATCCTCCGAGCAACGATGCTCGTCTTGGTGAGAGTTTTAGTGGGTCTACACCGAGTGAGCAACAACGGGTGATATTAAACACAATGGCGATTGCGCATACGAACACGGCCAGACCACAAATATTCAAATACGTTGTCGCGCTTACATTTTTCCGATCGTTATAAACTTTCCTATTGACGTATCTGCGTGTGCGCGATAAATATAAAATCATCAATGTGCAGCGAAACGACAAAGCATTTTTTGTATAAATGCCACGGGCTGTTCGTTAACTCTCCTGTGATGATTACTGTGAAGAGTTGCTTAAAATGTCGTTCAATACAATAACATTTTACGTTTGTTTAGATCACTGGCGCACTACAGTCACGTGATTTATGCTTGCTATCAAAACACGCCTTAAAACTTGTTTGCCTCTTGTTAATTTGCGATACATAACTTTGCCGAGAGGTTATATACATCCTAATGAACAACCCGTAGTATTTATACCATAAATGCATTGTCCTTTCGCTGCACATTAATGATTGTACATTTATCGCGCATGCGCAGAAACGTCAATAGGAACGTTTATAACGCCGGAAAAATGTAAGCGCTACACCGGCATGGTAAACAATAGCCGACGAATGAAACGTAACATTAAGAAATTATTCGAGAATAATAAATGAATACTATGAATATAAAACATGCCTCAACATGCGATGTATCCTAGGTTCTTTTGTGTCATTCGCTAACATGTAATAATTTTATTTATTTAGTTCGAGTGGAAAACATACTTGTAATTGAGGTGCAGTTATACCAATTCCGTCGCATTCCTCCCCCTCTCTCCGTCTCCACTCCTCCCTCTCCCCCCAATCCTCCCTTCCCTGTCCCCTTCCTCCCTCCCCTCTCTCCCTCTCCTGCTCGCTAAATCGTTTATTCACTTCGTTTTTCGTATAGTCTTAATAAATATGATCTCATAGCATGGTAAATAATCTCCATGAACAATTCTAAGAAATAAGACCTTTACAACAAGAAAAACACGATAAGTACACCAATTGTGGAAGTGGAATATGGTTTGTCTTGGGTTCGAAACGTTAATTACCATTCAAATTCCAGTGATTGTAGACAACATGCCGATTACGAGTCACGCATTCATTCAGGAAATTATTGTAAATAAAGTTTTCACTTTTTGTTACATTATAATGTTATATATTGTTGTACATAATAATATATTTATCTATTGTATGTTTCGCGTCGTCATTTATTTGTGTCCACTTCTGATTTTATCACCCTCACTATGATTGCCATCACATCATTCAGGGTGTTTCTTAGTGTTCCTCAGTGACAGCCCCATAGTACATTCGATTAGGTTGCATACGAGATTATTGCTATAATATATTAATTACAGTATTCCCAAAAGTGGGCATATTCTTATATTTCAATACGTGTGTAGTAACATACCTGGAGAACAGTTAATCAAAGTATACGAAATAGCCTGAGTATCCTTAATTAGCCGAAATCCACCCGCCACGTTATCGAGTCTGTACACAAACACTCCTTTCTTTTTAATGTTCGACCTCCTGGCTAGACGGTTGACAGAAGATGTCTGGGAACCTGGCAGCGTAATTCTTGAGTTTTCACCAAATATAACGGCAGCCTAAAGAGAGTCACAGCTGTATTGTTAGTATGGTAGTAGTTCAGTAATATCATCTGCAACTAATAATGAAAACTAAGTTAAATTAAACCAATAAATTAATGCTAATATATGCACATAATCATAACATGTATACGTTTGCCCCAAACAGGTTGTAGTGAGCGAAAAATGGCACTCATTATTAGTCAAGATCGCCAAATACAAGTACTTGTCGCTAATGCCATGGTAACCACCATAATAATCGATTGCAATTCATGATTTCCGTGATCATTGTCACCGTCAAAGTGTTCCATTGCTTCTGCTTGTAATAATCCTATTAGGGAACAGTTCGATTATTACAACCAAAAACAAAACAAAGTCCTATATGTTAACATGAAGAATATGGACTTCCTGCCCCCAACTGCCCCCAGCCTCATTTTCGCGCGCGAGATTTACACGCCCTATAACAAATGGCTCGTGCTTGTGCGCGTCATGACTAAGATTCCAAAGGCAAAGTGCTTCTTCTATGAAGCATTGAAGCAGTTAGCAACAAGAGCGAGTACTCGTGGGCTAATTCAACGAGAACTGCAACTTGCGAAGGTCCACTCGACGCGCATTCTCTAACTTGTAGGAATATAATATAAGTCTGACAAGCCAGTTTGACAGTCACCATCGGCATCGTTAGCATCACTCAGCCAGACATAGCCTGTGTTGATATGTATCGGTATTGTATTTGATTTCTTGTTTCTTGATCTTGTTAACATGCTTAGTAATTGCGAAAGTACATATCTAAATAGACTCTCAGAGAGTAGATGACGTTAGGGACAAAATGATAAATAACATTGACATGGGGACTTTGGCAATAGGCTCTTGTTGATCGGGCAAGAAGCTTTGTATTTTTAGGGGGAGCATCCGTTATCTCGTGCAACAGAACGTCAAATGGAGAATTTTATTGATTTTCACAATATTAAAACAGTGTTTTGTGATTCACATTTTAGCACTATTACTGAACGTTGTTGATTTCCATTATTTTTTGTGCAAAATAATTTAGACTTATGAAAACCATGATGATGATGAATATATTCAATATAAAAATGTTAAACATGAACATAAAATGTTAATACAGTTAGTGTACACCATATCATATAAATATCACACATAACATTATTACACTTGTTTCTATTGTGGTCAGTGATGCCTGGCTATTGTCTGTATAATGCCTGGTACCTTTCAACTCACATGTGCCAGCTGGTTTTATATATTTATCAATATTTTCATTACAGCAGTATACGAATGCGTAATATAACTGGAATTAAAATATTGCTACAGGCCACACTACAATGCAAAAGTGAGACAAGGCAGAGGTAAGGCTGAGATTAAGGCAGTCACATGGGTATGCCAGATGCAGGAAGGATACGTAGTCTGCGGGAAGCCCACATCTGATCAATCAAGGTAATTTAAACACTTAAACAATCAACAATGTATAAATTATCTAAATATTGTAATATGTCCATTTAAATACACATTTGTTTTAATTCACATTTACATGTTATCTTGGACGTTAAAAACTAGGATTACCATTGCAATTGTATAATGCATGTTATACCCAGTGTGTCAACACAGACATTAACACACTTTAAAAAGTATTCAGCATAAAACGCAATGTTACCCCTGAGTAAAATGTTGGGCGAGGTGGTAGGATGGGCACACTATGTGAATCCGGGGGCATTAAAATAATACCTTCAAAATGGTGCATTCTGAAGGATGTTTTACCATATTCCCTGGGAAACAGAGAGGAAACAAATGCACAGCTGCAAGTTAGCAACACGTAAATATGTTTATAGCAAGAAATACCTAAGACGTAGCCATCCTGGCATATTTTGAGCAAATTGTCTTAGAAAAACACCGAGCCACCTCGCTCATTATATAGCAGGGGAAACACTGCAGCGATGACCCAAGAAATCAATAATACATTGTTGAAGAAGGAAGACATATTATGAATGCTTGAATATTTTGTGACGGGTATATACTGTTGGCATCACAATAACCTTATTTTGTCATTTCCAACATTTGCTTTGACCATACAACCTCATATTCATGTTTGACATTTTATGTCAAACAAGAATATGTGTACACCATGTACAGTAGTTAGTACATGGCAGACCCTGACAAGAATTTGTATACTGAAAACCAGACCAAAAATATGAGTACGCTTTGCGTGGCAGAAATCAAATAATTCAATAATAATACTAAAATCAGGCAACACTGTAATTAAAAAATAAGAACTTTAATTTCATGTAATGACAATAAACACCTAGGAAATTAAAAACAATACAATTGATCACTATTTTCCCCTGGAACAACCTTGGTAAACACTCATTTCTTGCTACCCTTTTGTGAAATGCTGTAGTTCATACATGAAATATTATTTTGTATATTTATTGATTATGAGAATGGACACTGCATAATCTTCTCTTCCTTTCTTCTCTGAGATAGTGGACGAGGCCCTTTGCAGGGCGTTTAAAGTTCAACGAGAATTTGTGAGTCCACTACAGGTTACATATTTACCCCCTGTGTGGGATCTTTTACTTTACTTCCTCTGGCATAGACACCAGACAATTATTTATTCCCAACCCCTCTACTGTGTTGCATGTTTTTTGTTTACTTCTTTACAGGTCAACAGGAAACTGAACAGCGCTTACCACCAAGTTAATATGTTATGCAGGACAGTTTTATTTGTGGACAAGATTATACAGCCATGAACCATGCAAGATGCTGCATATTAAATGTCAAGTATTCGAATGTCGACCAAGTGAAGTGATCCCAGTTGTACTGTGTGTTGCATCGTGACAGACTCCCCAGTACTGGTGGTATGTACACTGGCTTCCATGCCGGTCAGATACCCTGACTGACTAGAGACCAATGTAGAATGCAGGGTGTTTGACATGCGAATATGATGAAGCCTGACTATCTTTGCAGTTGGTGATGGAACAGTGGATGCCATGGTCTGGCAAATATAGCATGAGCCTTTGGTCAACCTCTCTCGACACTGTAAGACAGGTTCGACATTCTATGGTGAACTACATCAGCTTGGATATCGATGACATTGTGTGAGTTCACTCTCTTTGATGATACTGCATACCAGCTTCCTGGCATTTTGCTGTACATATACAAGAAACAAAGTGATAATTAGCATGGCTCTGACATGTATGATACTTTATATGTCACAACACACTTAGCAAAGTCAATATAATGGTAATCTAATTTATTTGTATTCATGTTATAAAATGTACATGCCACACATGTTATACAATACTCAGACCTGTTATATTGAACATCTCTACAAATGTGGGAAACAGTCCGCCACACTGAAATTAATATGTGGAAATACTAATTGTACAAAAGAAAAGTATTTGCCACTATCTCTAGCATATAGTCTTCATAGAGTTAAGTAAACATATAACAATTGCACATGTAACTCTCAGCCACATGGCAAGGACCCTGACTACTGTAAACATACGAAGCATTGAATATATTTTTAAAAGTAATTTTACATCTACTAATTTCTTTTAAATAAATAATAATCTAGTTTCTTTATTTAAATATATTTATTATTTATAAAGCGCAATATTCAACATGGTCAAAGTACTGTACATGTTTGTTATATACATAATGTTATTATATATATATATATATATATATATATATGTGTGTGTGTGTGTATATATATATATATGTATATATATATATGTGTGTATATATATATATATCATATTATATGCTATCTATTTACATACATGATATGTATATAATAAATATGAAATAACTCTAATAAGATCCCCATGTGTGTGTGTGTGTGTGTGTGTGTGTGTGTGTGTGTGTGTGTGTGTTTGTGAGTGTGTGTGTTTGTGTGTTGTGTGTGTGTGTGTGTGTGTGTATGTGTGTGGGTGTTTGTGTTTGTGGGGTGTGTGTGTGCGTGTGTGTGGTGTGGTATGTGTGTGGGTGTTGTGTGTGTGTGTTTGTGAGTGTGTGTGTGTGTGTGTGTGTGAGTGAGTGAGTGAGTGAGTGTGTGTGTGTGTGTAGTGAGTGAGGTGGTGAATGTGTGGTGTGTGTGTGTGTGTGTGTGTGTGTGTGTGTGTGTGTGTGTGTGTGTGTGTGTGTGTGTGTGTGTGTGTGTGTGTGTGTGTGTGTGTGTGTGTGTGTGTGTGTTATGGGTGAACTCTGGAAAATTAAATTTCCAGAATAATGTTTTCGTACAATTCTTTCAGAATATTGACCAATTTACTCATGACATGTAGCACTATGCACATGTTTGCTATAGCTAATGTCTTCTCGGGGAACTGCATAATTTAAAAGCCTAATGAATGAGATTAATGTTTTTGAACTAATCAGTATTTGACATGTCATGTATTAGTGCTGGATGTTCGATAACACGAATCATTATAACAGTAGCTGTTTTTATATTTATGTTTTCAACTTTTTGCTAATTTTATTATTTGTGCTTTGTTTGTTATCTGATGTGCATGTGATTTTAAAAATAAATACATATATCAAGTGCAGTGACTGTACCTGTAGTTATACATAATATGTTGTGCTTGCCATTATTTTGTAGTCAATCTCATCAAATAGATTTGATAACATGTTTTTACTTATGTTGTGTTTATTTATATACAATTGAACAAGTACACCGAACCATTAATACAGACAAATAAAATATCACATAGAGGGGCAGACTCAGAAATCATCTCGTGTGCATAAAAACATTTACTAGCGGGTGAATCAAATTGTGTAGTCTACATTTGTGTTGATACCGCACCAACATAGCTTCAGCCTTCACTGTCTCATCTGGAGTGGTGATATCGGAAAATGCCACAACTTATTATTATCACTTAAACTACGGCACACTTCAAACAGTATAGAGGCATATTAGCATGGACCTATTATAACAGGTTTGCAGGCATACCAAATTCCTACTGTGTAGGCATCACATCCAGAGCCCCAGGCTCCTTGGTATCACAAATGACGGTTTTATAAAAGGTTTGTTGAGAGAGTAATGTAGATTACGACATGCATTTACCCGAGATGAAGAGCCTTTCTGCATAACCTAAGGTGATGACTCCTCAAGTTCTAAAAATGTGACACATTTAAATTTTAATGTACTTGAACAACCTGAAATGTTATGAACGACCTCCTTCCAGGCTTCCAAATGCAAGCAATGACTTGTTATGTTATTACATTAATGTTACTAACAAATAAATTAAAATAATATGTATATACCTATTTTGATGTATGAAATTAGTATTGCTTAATGTATGAAATTACTATTATAAATGTATTAAATAATGTCATTATCAATAATTATAGCGAAAGTCTGAGTATATAATTGTTACGGATCACTTATAATGCATTTATATTATGCCTAATTACTAATAGACTAAGCCTAGTTAATCTCAGGATACTAACCTGTATGCCTGGCATAGCCATAGCATTGGCCTACCTTGGTATTTTTGGCAGAATATGTGCCAGGGTAAAAAATAAAATAAATTTCGTAAAAACAACAGTAATATCAATATGTTTACTCATACACCTAAAAATAGATATACGTGATTATAGCTGAACAATTCGTAATTACTAAACTATCTGGAAGAAAAATGTCATGTTGCGGAACCTACCTGGTGAGTCAAAACCTGCAGCCCGCCGGCCCACGGTGCCCGTGCCCGTGGCTTGCAAAGTGCACTGACTGTGACTGCTCCAAAGTCATGCTGTTTACTGCTTAGTTCCATAGTATTTCCCAATCATGCATCGATGCTGCCTCTGTCTGCTTAATTTTGCCATGTTGGTGGGATATAAAAATCATGTTTATGCCTAAACTCGCTGTTCCATAACGTAAACAACTCGGCAGGGTAACGTCGAAGGTCAATCTTGATCCAAGCCTAGCTCGCGTGAAGACTAAAGCGTGTTCCGCACAAAGTTCCATTTCCATAGTTAGGTTAGGATCCGATCGAAACGAAAATCGAAAGAGTTCGCATTTGTTCCATTAATTGAAAAACAAATATGTATACATAAACCAACTACGCCATCATTGGGGATGACTTGATACCTCTGCTTTTGGAGAAATTACTAATAAACGCAGGGAGCAAATCATTTGAATGGATGTAGCAGCTTTAAGCGAATATGTGGTATTTCTGTGTGCCACGTGACCGGACGTGACGACTTACCATAGCATAGGCTCTGGGGCGCGGTCGGGTGGACCATCTTAGTGACTTGTAGCGGTACATAACAAATGTCTCCCGAAAATTAGTTGTCAAGAAGATCTCAAAGGTATTTTTCTGTAGAAATAAAAATAAATTATTGATGTTTTGTCGAGTGAACTGAACGATGTGATATATCGAACAGACGCGACATTTTGAAGGTCGGAATAGAATAGGTAATCGGGGCACCAGAATGTTTCTGAAACCTTCGTAAAGTAATCGTTATTTCTTTCTTCTGGACATTTTGATCTGGGTTGTTGACATCCCATGGCTAGAGGGGACCGTGTCGTGTTTTATTCTTAGTACTCTACTTGTGGCAGGTCTTGCGTTATATTATTATTAAATACAACGCCATCTGATATGATCGCACATTATGTTTCTGTACTAATAATGTTAAGATAACTGTTGACATTTCTGGAATTGGCATTATAATATAATAATAAAACTTTATTGCCATATTCAACGTGCGTTACATGATGAATTGGAATGTAGTCTGGCGTTGACTCATATAGTGCCTATATATACATTAAAATGAAATATGGCAAATAAATATAAGATATAGATATAAGATAACATTGTACATAATTTGTTCTTTAAAATGTTGTTTAATATAATAAATAAATAAAGCTAACATTAAAATAATAGATTGTCTATTTAACAATAATTGTGGTGTAAATTAGTTAATAAATAAATAAATAAATATATATATATATATAAATTATATTTTTAAAATATAATTTAAATTAGTAAACATACATTATAAGAGGACTAAAATATCATTTAAAATGTTCGTACAACCTATTTCCATTTGCATTTATATGCACGAGTCTCTACCGTTTCCTTCACAACGGCATTGCCTAGTCTTTGGGGTAATTATTAACAGCAACACACTGATTATTGTGTTTTGTATATGTGAATTTAAATGGTTCAAGTTTCAGATCACCCTCTTACTTTTCCTGGAAAAATAAGTGTGGCTGACGCGACCAAGGGGCGGAATTATCTTGCAGGCTCCCACCCTTTTGAGAAAGAATTATGTTATGTTAATTTAGGAAATATCTGTTTTACGAATTATGATATTGCCAACCCCTGACATTGCTGTGTTTCGAAAATGAATACCAAGTATATTATATATAAAATAATTTAGCAATGGGTGGGAGTTGGAAAGGTACTATGTTCACTCCAACATACCTTGAAGTATATATTCAATATAAAAAGAAGGATTCCCTAGATGTTTTTGCAATTTTATTTTGAAATGTTTTACTTACCATTTTCAAAATAATTTATATTTTCATGCAAAAAACACAAACTCTAGGTGTTCAACAAAGCTCATAATTTAGAATATGATGGTATTCCATTGGTCGTTAGTTTGCTCACACCTAATTTATTTAAAACCTTTTCTTTCCTAAAACAAACCAACCATATTTTCTTTGTAGGTGCATCTAAAATATGCAATTAATTTCCTATCAGCACACAATTATCTGAAATAGTAACTGCCTTTTGCCTTGTTTTAAATATTGTATTCCCACCTTACGCCTTCCGATATCCCATGATGCTCTTGCGCGACCACGTTCACTCTTATGCCTACTGATTAGTTCTATGTTCTATGCAATGTGAATACATGCAGTATTTTTGTAGAGGACAATGGCTCCGGGGTAGAGTTTCGGACTCTCGACTAAGAGAACCCGGGTTCGAATCCTGTGCTGCGGTGCTAAGACCTTGGGCAAGTGTTTTCACTCTACATTGCTCCAGTTCACCCAGCTATATACATGAGTACATTGCTATAGGCAATGGTGGATACGTATACGAGTAGCCTTCGCGCATTAATTGCAGCATATGGCTGCATGCTTCCCAGGTAAGTTGAGATGGTGTTTGATTGAACAGGTCTACTAGGGAAGTTAAGTGTAACAGCACTTTGAACAGTCATGAGGACCGGATACTGCGCTATATAAGAACTTACCTTTTTTAAACTTATTTATTCATATTATTATTATTATCAATACGAGAGCTGTATTTATCCGTACGTGATAAGTTCACTTACCTTTCTCCCATTTCTACCCGCATGCGTCACTTTATACCACCTCACATACACAGTCTTCTTGGCAGTATAGTGCTTCTTGATGCTCCTACTGACGGCTAGATCTGACACCGTCAACTTTATTCTGAAGAACACCTTCAATTTGGGATAACCCGCTTTATGGACTTGGTGGTGATGTCCGCCCAGAAGGGAGCCAGAATTGGCACTCCTAGATTCGAGGGCGGCAGTTTCGGGAGATTCACATTTGTGGGTTTCTTCGGCCACAAGACCATGTATCCGTTAGTGTGCACCTGAATAGAATGCATCTTTGGAATAGCACAAATCGTACGTGTATACAACCATAAACAAGGTTTGAACAATCGGTAAAATGAAGTATAAATCCAAATAAAACAAATTATAGAACCATGTAAGCCTGGACAAATTTAATTTCAATTATTGAAATTTGATCACCAATATTAATAGGCTACAATATAAAAGGTGAACTCGTTTTTCATCCATACCCATTCCAAACCCCGCGGACTAAAAATAAACATTATAGTCACATTTCGCCATTTACTGCAGCTCTGGGAAAGATTTCAACTCAAGCATTGTGCCAGTTTAATAATTTAACTCGCGATTTTGTTGGACGCTTATAAAGGATGCAATACGTTTTATTTGTTAGAGTAGGATTCATTATTTAAGATGGAAAGTTGGCGAACTTTTATCGCCGTCACAATCGGGATTTCGACGGGGACGCCAATGACGTATTTGGATTTCGCCGGTTATGTGCGAAATAACAGCATCATCGCGGGTTGATGGAGTTCCTCGGTATCGACTCTGGTCGCACTTCGACACCATACGTCGCGACAAGCTGCTAGACTCATTATTTATACACACTTGAGCCGCTGCTGTTAACTGGCGATTGCATCATTTGCGGCAACCATCGGTACACCGCAAGACGACAGCCCCATCCTGTATACCTCGAAGTGGCACGCCGTCAACTGCGATGGCGTCTCCCGGCACGTCCACCACCCGACGCCACCCTACCGGTGGACTTCAAAGTGCGCAAACGACATGGACTTCGCCAGATATTCCCGTTCGTTCCTTGGCGAAATTGAGCAGATTGCGCCAGTTTGCTTGGCCGAATGGTCACTAATGACCAATGCGTCGAAAACAGAACGAACAAGCATCACCCGACACGCAGACCGCACAGAGGAAGAGTTGCTCGCCTCATGACAAGCAAGCTTGGGTCGCTCCTCGGTGAAGCAGAATACGTTGCTCGCCGAAAAGAGCTGACCAATGTCGCCTTCCGCGAGCTGTGGACATGATGGTTCAGAAGATCATAGGTCAAGCTAAACTGGTGCTACGATTTTACGCACTTGTCGTCGTGCCAGTTATGACATATACTAATTATAGACTTCTCTATGACTATGTAGGTAGGTACACGTGCATGGGGATAAAAGCAGAACTACATCGCCTGGATGCGTACCACCATCGTCATCTGCGCCAAATAATCGGCACTTGATGGCATCATCGTTTATCGAAAGAGGCACTGTACCAGCGATGATGATGTTGCCCATTTATATAAGCCAGACCGTCGTAACAGCAAGATGTAGCCAAGTGTATCTCAAGCCGCCAGACGGACCGGACCGCACAGCGAGCGAAAAGACTTCGCCGGTGACCCAATGGTCACGACGTACAAGGCCCCAGCAGGCTCTCTTCCACCAGTGTCGCGCTTAAATTTTTCCGGTCGTTAAAAACGTGCCGATTGACGTTTCTGCGTAATAAATGTAAAACCATCGATATCCAGCGAAACAACAAAGCATTTTCGGTATAAATGTCACGAGCTGTTCGTTAACTCTCCTGTGATGATTACTGTGAATAGTTTCTTACAATGTCGTTCAATGCAATAAAATATTACGTTTTTATAAATCACTGTCACGGATTATGGCGCACTACAGTCACGTGATTTACGCTTGCTCTCAACATGTGTTTGCCTCCTGTTAATTTGCGACAAGTAACTTTGCTGAGAGGTTATATACATCCTAACGAACAACCCGTAGTACTGCAGTGATGATTTTACATATATCGCGCATGCGCAGAAACGTCAATCGGAACGTTTATAACGCCGGAAAAATGTAAGCGCTACCACCGGCATTGTCATTGTCATTGAGCCAGACTTGCAACGCGCTGGCCGTATGCCACGTCGCCTCACTGACGCCGACACTTTGCGCGCACTGACCGGGAACAATGGCGAGAGTTGAGACGACATATCGCACAATACGAAATATTATGGCATCCGTGGTCGTGGAATTGACCTTTTAAACTATTTACCTATTACGCAGTTTATTATTTTTATATTACGCATTTATTTATTTCATTTATTAATATGTTAAACTATATAGTTTACAAAGGCAAAGCTGTAGGCGTCTACCTCGAAGCGGCATCTGTAGAATGGCATAAGTGCCACCGCATAACTAAGTCAAATAAAACAAATATACGTGAATTGCATCGTGTCTGCAACGGGGAAGTAGCCCACTCATAAATGACATGAGTCATAACTAAATGTTCTTCCGATTGCTATTGAAACGGTCCACTGATGTACTTCGTAAATATAATAATGATATAAGGTAAAATAATCCCCCTCTTATGACGTAAAAGGCCACCCTTGGCCTTGACCTTGACTTGTTGTCAATGACAGTGTTACGGGTGTATTTTAGTGAAGGAAGCCGTCTATGAATGTAGCATGTTAAATGTGTTTTTAAAATATAGATTAGGCTACCGGTTCGTCGCTGCGTAGGCACCCTAGGCCTAGGGCCTAGTTAGTTGTAGACTTTTCCTGTAGTCGTTGGCCGAGTTAACCAGCTGGCCGAGAAGATAGTGAGGGTGGTTTGTAGTATAAATAGTATTAGATAATGCCAATGCCATGGCAATGCATTAAAAATATAAATGGAAATATTATTCGGGAGGCTGTTGGCGAGAGGAAGACGTATAAGAAGGGGACTAACATAACGTTATTATTACATTAGTATTTACGAGCTTTGGCTCTTTTGACTTTGTTTGACTCACGCTCGAGGACGAGGAACCCTTGATTCTTGAAGCTTGACAATGTCAATGACATATCAACAAAAATTATAATATGTTATATCATTATTTAAATGGTGCCATGTGACATATACTAATATGTAGTTAATAACACTTTTTGAATTGTTTTGAAATCTTCAATATTTACGGAGAAATTCAATTTTTAAATCTTAAACTTGCTGCATTTTTGTCTATAGGATTTTGGTCAATTTCTTGTGCATGACTGCATAAAATAGATTGGAAACCAGTAATAACACTGGAACCATTTAACTTACGCTTGTGAAACCAAAAATGGGTCAACCCTTTAGGAAATGCAATTTTTGGTGACCTTGAGGTGACCTTCAAAGTTGACCTAGATTTTATATCTGACCTAGATTTGACCCACAGTATGGTATTAATTCCAATTAATGGTATACTTTTAGGTGCAATTGTTTAGGAAATGAGCCTTGTTAACATTTAAATATCAAAACTGTCAATATAGCAACTTTATGGACTCTTTAAACAGTTATTAGAACTTAACCTAATTAGTTGACCTATATTTCATATCTGACCTACATACTGGAATTTAATGCTTAATTAATTCATAAATTCACCAAGGAATCTTGATATATCCTTTGACAAGTGATTTATTTTATGATCTTCACAGTTGACCTACATTCCCATGTTTTTCTATATTTGGCCCACTGCATTTGCATTAACTTTTTATTGATGAGTACATTTCACTGCACATAAGTTCCAGTTATGCAACAGGTGTAGACTATGCATCAATAGCCAAGCCATGGATTTCTGCTGATGTCACAGTTCTGCCAGTTATTGAAGAATGGAAACATTGTAGTAGCAGTATCTACAATTCCCAAGATCATACTGCAATGTTCTTCAAGTGTATACACTGCACATAAATTCGAGTTGAGCAACTAATATGAAGCGACTGCGAAACCAGACACTTCTCTCGAGATCAAAGAGTGTTGTCAATTCTTGAGAAGTTGACCCATGCGAGCATTGCCTCATTGACATTCACACAGGTTTCACTATAGTTAATGTACATAAGTCCATGCGATATGCATTGAAGTTACAAAAAAATTGTGATAGTCCATGGGGAATTCTCCAACTTGCTGATGAGTCCACCAATGTCAGGAGCAATGCCTACAATTCAATACATTACAATCAATACTGCATACAACACTACAGAATATTAAATGACAAATTACACCACATAACTCTATGAAAAAAATTCAATTGAACAGTAAATGGGTTTTTAACTAACAAATGTAATATTAAACTTAACTATATAATAATTATAACTTAACTTTGATATCGTAACTTATCCGTATTCTTCATGACCACACTTCCTGAGGCTGAGTGTGTACATGAAATTCAAATAACGAAAATATTTCACATAAAATACTACACAAAATGGTAACAATTATGAATAACATCAACAAAATAGATAGTCCACATAACTGTAAACTAAATGGTAAAATGATAAAATGTGAATTACAGCTATTGGGTGGTGTATATTAGTGGAAATATTAACGGTCTGTACTTTCTATCATAAAATAGTAATACTGACACACTAACAATATACATGTATTAAGTTATGTTTATACAATTTACTAAAAATCAACTGTTTAAGATGCGGATTGATTAGATTAATAATGTTTTCCTGTAGTGAAGCACTCAAGCAGTCACAAGTAATCGTGATGACCTGCCCTGATGCCGTAATGTTTAGATTTTTTTTCCTTAATAAATTGTTTTCCTAAATACATTGACTTGCACATATGTAACACATATTTAATAATAACTTTCTAATATTTAACTGATAGTCATAACATGAGGATGGCACAGATTACAATATCGATTGCGCGTACGTTGGCCGTTGCAAATGCTACGCAATGTTAATGGCGCCTGAACGCATAAATTATGTACAGCGCAGGCCGCAGCCCTGAGCGACATGAAAAACGCTCCAAACTGTCCTGATACGTTGTCTGGGGGGTTTCCTCGCGTCCTTCATAGGTTACACGCTGATCTATATTAGCATTTTTATAAATAAACGCAACGCAAGGTTCACCAACCTTAATCATCCACAGCTGAATGTAACACATTTTTCCCGCCGATCATCTTCTGAAGGCATTCATTGGTCGATATCAATGTCAACAGTAAACAAAATTAGTATGCATCGCGAGAAACACGCCGTTTTCCGAGACCATGTGATCCAGCCAGTCGCTTGGGCGGCAAAAATCCTGCGCCATTTCTTGAACGCGTTACGCGGACACCAAGCGATGCTGCCATCTAGCGGATATTCATAGAGTCATTGTGTTAAAAGGTGTTGTAGACTAAACGCAAAAGCAAGTTGTACGTAATACACGATTATTGTCAAATTAATATTGGTGCGACGTGGTCGATACTCACATGTGCGTACTTATATGTTGAGCCCCTGATCGTGAATGTCGCAGGAAGTTCGAAGAGCCGATAGCAGTCGTCACATTTTGGAATATAGAATTGTGTTTGCTTACGCCTTGTCCTGCGTCTTGCTTCAGATTCATCCCATGTTTCAGAGATGATGAGGATGATAACAAAACTAATCCAGTACCGCATCGTTCAATCAAAGACACACAGACACGGCGAGTCGTGTCTATCGATCGATGGTCGCTGCAAACTGAATGCGGCTCGGAATGCTGCGACGTAATATCGTCGCTGGCTTTGGCGCGCAATGTCCTCGATACTTTGTTTCAGAATGTCTGTGGTAGGAGGGACACTGAAAACGTTTTTTTTTTGCCGCGCATCGGCGTATGCCTTTTTTGCGCGCAATCCTAAACGGTTGTGGTGGATACTTTGTATTATAATGGGCGGCGCTGAATGCTGAATGTAACATGTGCAGTCTGCAGTTTGTTATTTAACATTTGGTCTGATATAATGTGATATCAAGCCTGCATTTACTGGTACTTGTAAGGTCTTTACGCTCACTCGTTTTGTTTGTATTGAATACTATTTTCCTTCTACATTAATTCGTTTTCTTTTGTTATTTGCCCATTGTACTTCATTTCTTTTTGCCATACCTCAGCAATCCTGTCGTCATAGCACCACCTTATATTTATATCTATATATCATATTTATTTGCCATATTTCATTTTATTGTATATATATGCACTATATGAGTCAACGCCAGACTACATTCCAATTCATCGTATAATGCACGTTTAATATGGCAATAAAGCTTTATTATTATTATTATTGTAGCTTGTTTACGTCAGAATACGAATAATTCAGGTAGCCTCCATCAAGCTTTGCATTTGGCTCTGCAAACAATGTTGACAACGCTATAAATATGTATTAATTACATTAATGTAGCCGCATGACATTTCCAAAAGTAAACAGTACTGCATATATCATCACTTTAACAACTGTCACTTATGTTTTTCATAACGGAAGTCAGATTTTAAACAAAACTAACTATCAAATTCGACTGCCACGTTGTTATCGTATTACGGATTTGTTTGCGAAACAACTGGATAAATAATTTATTCAGTACAACATTGCAAAGGACACAACGATACAGCGCAACAACCATAATGGCTGATCACACCGTCGTTGTTCCCTGCACTCCCCTCACCTTGCGAGTGGATGCTAAATTGGAATGTTCCTCCTCCACCTTGCCTCTGAATGTGAGTTTTCAGTCTTTTACAACACTGTAAATTGATCTATGCACTTTTTTCAATTCATTCTGATCATTGCGTTGTAGAATATCATGTTTTCTCATCATCAGCATTTCTCAGTGCGTCAGATACACAGATCCTCACAACATTTGACATACGATGAAGCAATGTCAGTCGGCCTTCGCCTCATCTGACCACAGTTAGACTTCCTTGATATCACATTAGATCACACCGAGTGTAGACCTATTTGCCAATCTGGTGGGGCAGTTAACAAACTGCTTGTACCACGGAACTGTCTTGTAATGGCTCAGGGGTAGAGTTTCGGTCTCTCGACTACGAGAACCCGGGTTCGAGTCCTATGCTGCGGTGTTAAAATCTTGGGCAGGTTTTTTCACTCTACATTGCTCCAGTTCACTCAGCTGTATAAATGAGTACCTGGCTATAGACAGTGGTGGATATGTGTACGAGCAGCCTTCGCGCATTAATGGATACTTCCCAGAGAAGCCGAGATGGTGTCTGAATGAACAGGTCGGTCAGGGAAGTAAAGTGTAAAGCGCTTTGAACGGTCCTGAGGACTGGATACTGCGTTCTATAAGAACTTGCCTTTTTTCAGTTTGCACCTGATAAACGGATATGTATCCATGAAAATATGACATGTGCAGAGATAACTATCAATAAACACGATAAGCCAATACAACTATGTCAGTGCTGATAAGGGAAAACATTTATTTTTCTTCTCAAATAATGCTACTTACATTACAACTAACTAATTGAAGCGTCAACGTTAAATTCGCACTGCTTATATTTGTAAAGTATGAACAATGTTGTGATGGATGGAGCGATATTTGGGGACTGATAATGAAACACGTTCATTCTGGTGAATCTTTCGTAACGTAATTATGACGCACAATGTAAATTGTCATTATAGCAATGAGCAATACTGTAATCCACAATCGCAGAATGAAATATGATTAACATAATATTATTTCTAATAGTCAAATTTAAGTGTTCATATAGGTATACATTTATGGATGTTGTGGCATAGTGATTTGTGTCCTAGCACATAATGTGCACAGCATTAGAGGGGTCTACGTCTGTGTTAACCATAAACAGTGTTCTCTTAATTATGACATGGCGGCCCAGTTTATTAACAGTTCCAGTTGTCAGTTCGACATAACTATTACTCCTGAAGAATTCAACCGGTGGAGACAACATAAGAAGTTCAAATTGTCACGGCACTCGACGACGCACAATTTGGGTTACATAATGACGCGTCGGTTCCTCAATCCAGTGTGGCGGTCCATCACACGGTCAGAAAATGAGAAAGCTAGGTTTCCTGTCATGTAAACATAAAATATATATATATATATTATATATATATATATATATATATATATATATATATATATATATATATATATACTCAACAAATACTCAATATCTACTCAACAAATACTCATTTATGGGTATACAAAAGAGATAAATAATCAAGTAAATACGTTTTACAAATCTTTACAAATGTTAACTCGTTTGCAGTGTTGGCAGCATAATCACTAGTACATTTAATATATATATATATATATATATATATATATATATATATTAATATATTTACATACATAATTTAGAGGTAAAATAACGCCCCTTAATATTATGTCTTGCATAGCGTGAAACACAGAAACGTGCATCCACCTTGTCTCTCAGATCGTATTAAATAAATCGCTAGTCTTTCAGTGTCAAGGAATCTCTTCTGCAACACTGGAAGCGACACGGCATAGACGCGTTGTACCTATTCCGTGGAGTCTTGCATAACCTACACGACACATCATATTATCCTCATTACCCCATTTAACCTTGTAAATGCACTGGTCTTCCTGCTAGTACAGAATGCAGTGAGCTTTGGGGTGCCTTCGGAATGTACATCATCTGCATTATGGGAACCAATTTCTTTTAACTTCGCCAGGAGTATCGCTTTGAGGAATTTGATGCATCGATGCATGTACACATGTCGGCATCTGCATTATGGGAACCAATTTCTTTTAACTTCGCCAGGAGTATCGCTTTGAGGAATTTGATGCATCGATGCATGTACACATGTCGGCAAATGAAACATGTCGTTTTGTTATTAGCAAAGGTACCAGATGCTCTGTTTATGGATAATATGGCCTGCAATTTGCAGGTTGGTGTTTCTACTAACTATACGCTTTAAAAGGGATTCGTCACACCTGAAAGGTTATGATAGAAACATAGCCATCGCAATCTAAATCAATGGCATCTAACTACCCTGGCCTAGTCCAGAGACACTTAAGTGTAAAATAGTGTATGCATTGAGGTTAGCGACTTGCCTGCATTTACTGGTACTTGTAAAGTCTTTACGCTCACTCATTTTGTTTGTATTGAATACTATTGTCATTCTACATTAATTGGTTTTCTTGTGTACTTTGCCCATGCTACTTCGTTTCTCTTCTTCTGCCATACCTCAGCAATCGTGTCATCGTAGCACCGCCTTAGAGTTACACGACTGCTGTTGTCGTGTGGGGAGAAAGGATTGAAATGCCAATTTACAAACGGCTCAATTGATGGAGTTTGGCCCTTCTTGAATTCAACACGTAAAGTACACCATATTTTGGATGACAGTTGAAATTGGACATGTTTATAATGTAATCAGATACCTTGCTATAATGAAGACTACAATTAGTGCAATTCTGTGCAAAAAGAGAATAATTATACAAAAAAGTGTGGAGTTGTCACACCTTTTTTAATTCACGTATTCATTTGTTCTTAAACATGTTGTTGAGATTTAATTGTTTTATTCAACAGTGTGAAATCCGACGGTTTTCATGTCGATTTACTAGAATCGACATAATCTCAGTGGGATATTAAAATATTTGACAATATTATTATGTACGCTGGATTCTGCACAGCATACCAGTGTGCCATGCTCAACACATGTAATCGAATTTACATTGAATGAAAGCCGAGACTAGTATGACTTTGTTATTATACTAAACTTTCTGGTGTACATTTTCCACTATTAAGGTGAACATTCTTCACAGTGATTATAATATTCTTGCCACACTCGTATATATCGGACAGTTCTCTCTGTCTCTCTCTCTCTCTCTCTCTCTCTCTCTCTCTCTCTCTGTCTCTCTCTCTCTCTCTCTCTCTCTCTCTCTCTCTCTCTCTCTCTCTCTCTCTCTCTCTCTCTCTTCTCTCTCTCTCTCTCTCTCTCTCTCTCTCTCTCTCTCTCTCTCTCTCTCTCTCTCTCTCTCTCTCTCTCTCTCTCTCTCTCTCTCTCTTCTTCCTTCCTTCTTCTCTTTTTTCTCCCTTCTTTTTTTTTTCTCCTCTTTTCCTTTCTCTTTTAATTCTCAATCTTTTTCCTCTCCCTTCCTTTTTTTTCCTTCCTTCTCTCTCTCTCTCTTCCTCCCTCCCTTTCCTTTTCCCCCCAAAGCGTCCCTTGGAAGGGCTCAACATTAAAAAAAAAATTTGGGTTTTGAATTAACTCAAATGCTTTTTGAAAAGAAAGCCATTTGTATCAGATCAATCAAAATTTATACCCCCGCCGCTGGTTGGGTTTTATTTAATTTATTCCCTCTCCCCTCAAAACCCTTTAAAATGCCTTTACGCAAAAAACCCCCCAACGATCCCTCAATCTTCGGGTTTTCTAGTGTTGTTAAACCACATTCTTTTAAAACCATTTCATAACTAATATTCCTGATTTTTGTATCATTTTGGTTGCTCTCCTTTGTCTCTTTTACTTTCAATATCCTTTTTGCGATAAGGCCTCCATGCTTGTATACAATATTCTAAGTGAGGCCTAACTATTGGTGCAATTCCACACTGCTCTGATACCTTCATGTCAGCACTAATAGTTAACCCTAAGTCCTTTTCCTTTAAGGTATTTTTGAAATAAATTTTATTGTCTTTTCACCCTTTCCGGGGCACTTACACTTTCCAAAATTAAACAGCATTTCCCCTTTCTCAGACCATTCTATCAACATTAAATCATCTTGTAAATTGTCTATCTGCATCACTTTTAATTTTCCTAAACACTTTTGTGTCGTCCGCAAACTTCAACACCTTGCTTGTTATGTCATCATCCAAATCTTGATATATATTAAAATAAAATAGGTCCCAGTACTATCCCTGCGGTACTCCCTCAAAACCGATTTCCAGTTTGAAACTCCCTTCAACTCACTCTTTGTCTTCTATCAATAAGCCATTTTTCTATCCAGTTGATCATACCTTTTCCCTATGCCAGGGGCCTTTAGTTAAGTAGTAGTCTTTGGTTGGCACTTTGTCAAAGGTTTTTTTAAACCCAAATATATTATATCTACTGGTGACCCCTCATCTACCCACTTTTTTTTAAAAAACATATTTGTTAAGCATGACCCCCTTTTAAAAAACCCATGTTGAGATGGTTTTATCAATTTTTTTTTAACAAAAAATAAACCCAGGTGATCTTTAATTATCTTTCTAATAGTTTAAATCACCGATGTTAAATTTACTGGTCTATACTCTGATTTTTTAAACCCTTTTTTTAAATAATGGTATAATGTTTGCTTTTTCCATTCTAAGGGAACTATTCCCCCTCTAATGACAAATTGAACACTGTTCAAAGCGGTATGCTGATTTGTTCTACAATTTCCAATAGTAATTTGGGAGGAATTCCATCCACTCCAGGTGATTTATTATCCTTCATATCTCTTATTTTTATAGCTACCATTGTTGGGGTTACAATTTGTTGTCCTAAATAGTCAAACTTCTCCCTTGAACTTAGTCTCAAGTACTGGTAATATACTAATATCTTCCCTGGTAAACACCGAACTACATAACTCATTTAGGTTTTCTGCCAATAAGAATCCCTTTGTTATTATGTTTCCATCACTACCTTCTAGAGGACCGACCTTATCCTGAACCTGAACGAATAAAAACTCTTGCTGTCATGTTTTATATTAAAAGCTATTTTTGGTTCGTAGCTTCTCTTTGAATTTCTAAGTTCAGTTGTAGCTTGATTAAGTGCTTCTTTATTAATGCTATATGTCTATATCTCTTCCACATCATTTGCTTGTACTTGATTTTTCTAATGGCTTCCTTCGATAAGTGTTTCTTCTTTGACCGTTTCCCCCGTTTTTTCAAGGGACAAATTTGTAAGAGCAGTCAATTTCACTCTTTTAAAAAATTCCAGCATTCTTTGCTGTCTTATTCTTCAGTGTTTTATTCCAGTCTATCTTTGCTAAATATTCCCTCATGTCCTTATATCTTCCTTTGTGAAACAATTTCCTGTACCTGATTTTTCTATTCCGTTCTCCCTTTACTTTGATGATAAAATGTATCTGGTTGTGATCACTACACCCCACTGGCTCACATATCTTGACATTATCAACAAATTCCTTTTGTGAGCTCAATACTATGTCTAACACATTCTCGCCCCTGGTTGCTTCTAACACATGTTGAGAAAGGAAACTATTTTGAACTAAATTTAAAAACTCTCGATCCTCTCTCCCGGTACTCTGTAGAGATGTCCACTGTATCCCCCATATTAATACAGTCCCGTTTACTCGCTTCTTTGATAGCGTTATGCATTTTTTCGTTCTCTTCTATGCTTATGTTTGGACTCTGATACACTAACCCAACAGTTAATGTTGAGTTTCCTGTAACTATGTTACACCAGACAGCTCCTTCACATTCTGCTTTTTTTATAATTTTATTTCATAAGCCTGGATGGATTATTTAATATACAACATAACTCCGCCTCCCCTTCTTCCTAATATATCTGTTCTAAACATTACGTATCCTGTCATTCCTAATTCGGCTTCTGATATATCGGGGGTGGCCCAAGATTCAGTTACACCTATTATGTGAGGGTCAATATCTTCTTCCATAATGTTTAGTTCATTTCTTTTGTTTACTATGTTCCTTGCATTTAAACAAACACATTTATAACCAAATTCCGTAGGGCTTTCCAGGCTGTTCTTTGCTGATTTCTTTTTCTATCTTTTTAGTTTTTTTGGCTTTCTGTGTATCCCCCTGCGAAACTAGTTTAAAAAGTTGCAACCTGTTCCATTGTCCATCATAAAATTTCAGAACACGCTGCGCCCTTTCCCTTAGATGGAGGCATCTCTCATATACATATCTTCTTTCCCCAAAAAAATATCCCCACAAATCTACAAATCCAACTCCTTCTTCTTCACACATCTGCTCTAGTAATGCGTTAATTGCCATCCTCTTGCAGTTTCTAAAATTTACCCCCCTTTCCCCCTCATCACTGGCAAGATTCCTGATAGTATGATCTGTTCAACTCTTGTCTTCTTTAGTGTCTCTACCAACTCTCTGTACTTTACTATCCTGGTTGTTCCATCCCTGTCTGCATTGTTCGCCCTTACGTGTACTAATATAGACCCCCCTAGGCCATGCCCCAATACGTTCTCTCCCCCAGTCACATGCTCTATCCTAGCCCCCGGAAGACAAAAACCCGTCTTCCCTTTTGCTTAATGTCCTGTCTGTCTTTCGAAAAATTTGGAGTCTCCCATAAATACCCTTTCTGTTCTCAATCCCCCCTGATCACTGATTCGGGTAGCTCCTCCTTTTTGCATCTCCCTGGTTGCGGGACTTCCCCCCCCTTTCTCTGTTGTTCCTTTTTTTCCTGTCTCTTTTTTACTTTTCATCGCCTTTTATTGACTTCCTTTTAAATCACTTTACTCTCATTTTTTTTTCTTCCATTCGTCTTTCCTCCTGTATCAAACTTTCTCATATCCTGTCCCCTTGCCCCTCCCCCCTTTCCCCCCTGTCACTTTCCCCCCCGTCACCTTCCTGCATATCATGTTTCCTGTTGTTTTTTCTCCATTTTTTTTCCCTTTTGCAATCACCCTCCCACCACTCTCCATCCCCTTCACAATATCCTTTAAACCTAGCTAACTCTGCTGTCAGACAGTCCACTTTCCAACACCCTAAACATTGGAACGTAAACCTTTCCTCCGTTGTCTCTGACCAAGTTTTTCCGCACCCCGATACGGCAAAATCCACCAAGCTGTGGCAGTGGTTACACAACAAGTGCCTCCTTGCCTTCACTTGCCGCTTGCAAGGTGCCATATTACGATTTGTCAAAATCAACTCTTAGTTTCTACCAACTTAGTCTTTAAAAAGACTGTTTGTTTATTGTGTACAACAACTGCAGCACACTTTATGTTATAAACAACTTACTACCTATGCTACCATGAACAATAAGTTTAGTCTGTAGTGGTACCGTTCCCTAGCGGAAACGTTGGACACTACCTATATAAACAAACAAGAGTTTCCTACTAAAACCCTTGTTTATTTTTAATAACAATGATACCTCTTCACAGTATTGTCTTACATATGTAGTTGTTACGCTTATTGCTTTATCTCTTATAAACTATATCAAATAAAGAGATTAATTTTGCTCAATCTTGTTTACAATTTGTCGAAGCCCAGATTACCCAATTATCACCCACTAATCTAATCTGTTCAAAAATACTGTTAACTAACAAACTTTAACCAAAACTTCTACTCACTTCACTATATGTCCAGTAGAACTTTATGAATAACCTTAACATAAGAATAATACTTATCAATCAATATTTCCGCTTGTTTTTCAAATTTTATACACCACCAATTTCAAACCTCTACATCCGCCAATTTTCCCGCCAGTTGTTATATATTAAAGTGTTTATATATTAAACACATGCAAGCACAGTGTAGTATGTATTATTTGCAGGAATTGGATTGGTTGAAAACAAAATGGAACATTTAGATATGCTAAATGTCGTGAAACCAAAACTGATGTTTATTAACTTTTGCCATAAATTATGTTTGGTAAGGTTTATGGTAATAAATAACAAACATGAAATCTGTAAATTGTGCATATTACGATTTGTGTTTATATTCTAGTAACGACTAACGCCATGCTAAGGTCCCTGCAATACATTTTACTGGGTACATCATTTCCACAACGCACACATTCGTTGACATAAATAATTTGATACAATGGCTACTTTACAAGTTGTGATCCTACTGATTAGTGGTTGTTTCCTTGACTATGGGCCGCAAATATCATCGGCAATGGAACAACAAAAAACACACAAAGATGTGTATAAAACGCTCTGCAAAAACGTGGCTGATATATGCCCTTGCGCAGCCAAGCATCTGATCGTAACCGAGACAGGAAATGAACAGGCCAAGCCTTGGATTTGCGGATCTACCGTGCCACTTAACCGCCTGACGAAATTGCCTACTATCAAACCACCACGTGAGACGAAAATCGATGAGGCATGTCCATTTATGCAACTTTTTAATGTGGTTATGTGTAATTGTGGCAGACGCAACATAAGCTACAAGGGAAATAAAATTAACCTCTTTTAAATAAAAGGTCCGCCGACCGGAGCCGGAGGTGATAACTGGGGCTGCGCATGGGACACAATACTGATATTCTAACGACTGATGTGATGACAGTTGTGGTTTCCGACTGATGAAAATAAACTAAAGCGTTTAACCATTAGGACTCTTTTTTAGAAATTATATATTATTATTACATGGTAATCGTCTTAAAGGTATAGTTATGTAGCTGGATAACAGTAATACCGCCCAGATGCCGTGATAAAGCCTCAACTAAACGTCTAAGACTAAGTCTAAGTCAGACTAAGTACTAAAGGCAAAGACTGATTGATAAAATATGGATTATAGTCATATAAAGTATAATCATTAGCTCTGTTCTAGGAAAATCAGGTTAACAATATGTTGTGTTATAGCTTTATTATCTTAAAGGGCAAAAAAAGGCAACGGTTTCGTATCATACACTTAATAGAGTTTCTACAAACTAACAATTTCCACATATATTCAATTTTTTAACGTCAGCGGTTTACTCAGAATGTGACCTTAAAGTCTAAAAAATCTAACGAAATCCATGATGGCCTAGACAGCACCATCTTAACCGGTGACGTATTCGTTTGGCTTGGCCTGGCCTGGCCAATAAGCGCGCGGCATTCTAGGTCTCTGCTGAGGCCGGTCAGCTTCCTGCGACGTCAGTACGCTTGCCTACGGCACAACAACATCGAGTCTTCGTTTAGTTGGCGTGACATGTAGCAGCTGCTTAGACCTATCTGTGGTCAACAAGTAATTATGAAGTAGACATACATCACCAGTGGATGGAACAAGATCCAACAAAACGTCGCCGACCGTCGTCTTCTTAAACCCGGGGCAGGGTTGACAATATTTAGCAATGGATGGACCGAAAAGCTAAACCGTCGAAGCAACGCATATATCAAGCTGGCCGAAACATCAATGATCAGATCGCAAGAAGGTTAGTATGATGTACTATTTTCTGTGTATTTAATTGTGTTTTTTGCAGACGTCAAGCACACGTAACGTTTTTGTGCTGTTAAAGTAGTGTTGACCGCCGTAGACCGGCTATCGATTGATGATGGCTCGGTCATCGATGTGTTGACGAAGCCCGATGCCGATGGCGATGTCCATCGATGACAGCTAATCTGTTTCTATGGTATCACGTCCACATGTGTAAAGACTAAGATATACTTGAACAAAGCTAGGACAATAGCAAAATTTATATCATCGCATAATTTAGTACAATGCAGAATTAATAATTTAGCCTTTAGAAGAAACTTGAATAACTGAACTTGAGCACGACACGTCTCATGGGTGATAATATGTCATCGGCGGAGGGACCGTGGCCTTGGATTGTCGTTGGCACTTCTTCGTAAATTCAGTAACCGCTCATAGTGACATAGACATTTATTTCCATCGATGTAAATGTAGACTATGTCAGAGTAAGGTGACATTGATTAATACAGCTAGTAAAACTTATGATCAGTGTGTTCAGATATATGCTAAAAAACAATGAACATTTTATTATGCTGAAAACTATAAATTCAGTCAGTATTTATTTAAACATTAAGTTTTTACAAAGTTTTGTTAGTTGCATTTTTCTGTTAGTTTCCAATTATGAGATACACATCTGACTATATTTATCATAATTTTATCAAGTTTCTGCATGCACTTTGACACCCCACTTTCAAAATTAGTTTCACCTTCGAGTAGCAGTATTTATGACTGTTTAATGGCTGGTGGAATTCAATGATTGTTTGAAATCCATGGACAGTTGCTGCATGCATGTTTTAAACTAAATCTTCATTTAAACTACTCATTTTATCTGCAACAAGTTGTGTTTATTTTGATGTTTTATTAGCTTTTTAGATGTGACGTCGGTATCCACTGGTTAAAGATCTATTGTCACCTGTAAGTGATAATTGAAAAAAGATAAGTTTTATTCTAGATAATTATATAGTGAAAATTCATACACTTGATTGATATTGTCTGCTGCATTCTCACAATATGGCTGTGTTTCTCAATTTCTGGTAATCCCTTATGAATAACCAGAGGAAATGCCAATTAGGTGATGATGGAATGAATTATTTCACATTCCTTTGTTGTTGGTTACAGAAAACAGTGATTGTGGCACACACACACGCATGTGCATACGCTGCAATTGTTGAGGAAGAAGATACGACAATGTATCTGGAGCAAAGTTCAGCAGCATTCAATGCGCTGCCATCACAGCACAGCACTTTCTGGGAGCCATTCCCTAGCTCACTAAATTCTGTCATACTGGCCAGTGGAGGTGTATCAGAGTTACCTGCCCCAAGAGACAGCACTTCTATGAAGGTATGACAGCAGTCGTAACTACAAGGGGACTTTTGCGACAAGAGGACTTTTGCGATAAGTTGCATTTGAATCCTTGCTTGTACAGTTCTCTTCACATTGCCCCTAGCTGTATAAAGTAGCACACAGTAATTGCAGTATTGCTTCATATTTCTAAGATAATACAGGTATGGCATTTGAATGAACTCCTAGTAACGGTGTCATGGGGGGACAAAACACAGCTGTAAACACTTATGATTAATAACTTCTCAGTTTTTGATAAAATAAAATAAATAACACATCATTATCACTGAATGTATTAAAATATAATATAAAAATACACAAAATACAGTCACTGTATATACATGATACAAAGTGAAACAGTAAGATTAGAACAACAAGTGATAATTGGGAGTGGAATGTGATAGTGAGAATTCCTGGTCAATGTGTTGTTATTTAACTAATGGTTACTAATTTGGCTAATGTTTGGTTACTAAAACAATGACTTCTTACATGATTATCAAATGAAATTACAAAAATTAGTACATGTTTATAATCATATAGAAAAAGTTTCAAAGTTGTCTAAATACTAATCAGTTAATGCAAGCACTATATTCATTGTAGGAATGAAATCACGATTGATGTTATCTGCTGTTGCGGGGAATTATCGGCCACGTCTTGTCCCATGCATTCCTGTTAACACAGATGTCATCTTCGAGAAACAATGATTAAACTGGAGGTTGCGCAACAGAACACAAGTCCGACATAACCATCTACCCATGCTGATGAGCCACATAATCCATGTGGTGATGGGAAAAAGTAACACTGCCACTAATCACTGTACCAACAGGGGTTGCTTGATCGGGGCAAATGTGCCAAAACCGAGTAAAGGAAGATATGCAGGCTGCATGGCTCAATCGTTTTGTACATTAGTCAAGTCTTCGAGAGCAAAGTGATATCCCTCGTGCTGCTCTCCAAGCGAGGACAGGGAACTTTGTCCTGATTAGGTGGCTGATGCATGCTGGCAGTACTCGATGAACCTCCGGCCCAACTTGCTGTGAACCCACCAGTAAACATGAGCAACCTGAAATAAACGTGTTCAGATAAATATACATATGACATTGTAAATAAGATGTAAATTAATCAATGATCCTTTTAACTTAAAATATATCATTAAAGACATGTGGGGCTTTTTAAGAAAAAAAAATTGTGGCAGTATTATAGCATATTGCATCTAATGTTGACAATATGCACTTTTAAATCGCTGTGTGGCATTATAAACCATTGAGGGTCTTTTCTATAATTTGGAATAAAATGAATTAGGGTATTGCTAGTAAGCTCAAGAAATGTTTATTCATTTGATTGAATCATTCTGAAAGCTGTCAAACATAAACATCTTGTATAAAACCTCTAATGACAATTCCAGTCCCTGCATTCACATATTGGGGTTGTCATCTCATAATGGATAACCAGAGAAAATGTCAATTAGATTATTATTGTGAAAAGACTAGGCACTATAATTTACTCTATGATCCATTCTATAATTTGGGCAGTAGTATGAACTATGCACTATGTTCACAAATATACCTGCCATTTTCACTACATAAAATTATAATGGTTCCATGTGTTGTATCTATAAGTAATGATAACTATTATTTTTTTATTTATAGTGCTACTTTGTTTGATGTTGTATTGTTGCTTCTTATTTGATGCAATAGGTTTATTGCAACACAATTATATAAAATGTATGCACAGTGTACTTACTTGTGTGTTGATGGATCTAGTTGCCAGTTATCTATCTGTATATGGTTCAGTGCAACCAATACATTCCGAAGCACCAGTTTCTCGAAGCAGAGAATTTCAAATCCGACTTTTCGTAATACACAGCAGTCCACCTGTAATAAAAAATCGAACATTAAGAAATGTTTTATATGAATCATTGCAAACATGGATTATTATTCTGAATGAACATAATGTCACAAGCATGAATTCTGACACATTTCCTGTATTCATCTCGTCACTAATATCTCTGGGTTCTTTGAAACAAACTCATTATCTATGTTTATATATGAATCCATAAGACACATGCAAAATAAAGAAGATAACCCTGCAGTTTATGTTCAAATAAAATAATCGTAACTGCCTGCCATTGCTGTGTAGGCCATTTAGATTATGATATATGAATCAATATAGCTGCTATTATTACAAATGTGATGGGTGTCCACACCTGGGGGATGCAAAAAAACAGCAAGGTATTGACTATTCATTTGTATGGATTTTTCCCCACAATAGACACACCTGCACAATTGTGGGACCTGATTCATTTAATTTCATTGGAGCTATTCAATACAATTTATGTTAAATGATAAACCCCACCAAGTCTTAACAAATGTGTTATTACCATAAAACGTAATAAGTGACACATACTTAGTCTAATAGTTGAATGCAGCAAGCCTGAGCCTGAGGTCACTGAGGCTGGCCTGAGGTCACTAAGCGATCATATTTCGCTTGTCATAATAATACGATCATTACGCAGTCCGGACCTCAGGATAATAATATTTAAGCAATAACAATATAGACAACTTAATATTTACCTTCATCAATATGCTCCGTGCGTTGCCGAGTTGCAGCCATTTCATGACTGCAGACTTCTGTCACCGCATCAACAAATTGGTTCGGCACCGCCACCAGTTGACACCGTCTCTGCTAGTTTTGTTTTTGTACGTTCAGCTTCCCGTGTCTTTCTTTTCGTGGTCACTCGCCTCTAGTGTATCTTCCAATACGTGCCTTTGTCTTTGCGGCTGGAATCTATATCCAGATACTCCTGCATCCGTTAAATGATCCGATTTAGATAATCCATAACAAACACGCCATTTTTATTTTTCTCTTCGCACAGCGCCTCCAGACGGATTTATGAATAACTAATCTTTGGAGAAGCCTCAGCGTACTGACGTCATTCTTCGTCGACAATGGCGTAGCTCATACTATTTCGATGGCTGGGTGTTCAAAAATATTTTTCAGGTAAACGGCTGGCGTAAAAAAATTGAGTATATGTGGAAATTGTTACTTTATATTAACTCTATTAGGTGTACGCCACGAAACCGTTGCCTTTTTTTGCCCTTTAACTGACACGATCATAGCCATGCCCATGATAAGTAATTTACGTAGCGCAGATAGTGTTAACGAATTTAGGCCTTATGTGTCTTTTATTGATTTGCATATTATTGATTTTAGGCCATATGTGTCTTTTATTGAGTTGCATATTATTGATTTAGTGATAATAACGTATATCTTTATATTGTTAAATTTTAATTTAATATGGTATATGTGTTACAAATATGTAATAATGAATGAATGAATGATGTTTTTATTCGACCAGTATTTCAACCAAATGCATACACTACACCCATTTGAAACAACTCAGAATCAATACAAATATAGCAATCACAACAAACATGATAATAGTATATAATAATTAGTAATACAACATACGGTCAGGAGACTCCTCTAAGTCTAAGATCATGCTAGTCGCTATCGAGGAGCCACCTTTCCAGAAATGTCATGTACAAAATCATTCCATTTTCTAAATCAAATTCTTCCAGAGAGAGAGAGAGAGAGAGAGAGAGAGAGAGAGAGAGAGAGAGAGAGAGAGAGAGAGAGAGAGAGAGAGGAGAAAGAGAGAGAGAGAGAGAGAGAGAGAGAGAGAGAGAGAGAGAGAGAGAGAGAAACACCTTCAAGTCAAGAGCTTACGTGGCTATTTTACCTTTAGGCACTATTTTAAGTATATAAGTATAAGTAAATATAGATATAAGTAAGTAGAGATATAAGCAAGTATACATACAGCATAAAGTTGGTAGGTGATTTTTGATTCTTAATGTTGCATACATACATAACAGTCTTGTATAGTACATGCTTCTTGATAACCTTTTAATAAATACAGTTTAACATACTTGGCAGATCCCTGTGTACTAAGTGAGATAAGATTTTCTTTAACTATTTCAGGTAAGTGGTTGTAATAAAAGTGGCAAAGAATGCATTTCTGTGCAAAGGCATGTTTAACTTTATGAGTGTATATTTTATTTTTTTCTCTTGTATCATAACTATATACTTCATGTTTAAACATAATCCTCCAATTTGGTAAATAGAATGGTAAATCATGGTGTAGATATTGATAGTAAAATATTAATTGTTGTAATTTAAGGATGTCATCTACTTTTAATCAGCTGAGTTTTTTTGTACAATGGTTCAGTATGGGAAATGTAGTTACTTAAGTATTACTTCTCAGGGCTTTTTTCTGTAGTTTTATTATTCTGCTTGATTCAAAGCCCCAAGCCATGATGAAGTAATTTATGTTTGGCATTATTAATGAATTATATAATATTTTTTTAATATCCAGAGGTAACATATGTTTCAGTTTGTTTAAAATTCCATTTTGTTTAGAACACGCATTTGATATATTTTCAGTATGCTTTTTCCAGTTTAAATTTGTATCTATAAATAAACCCAATTTTTTTTAAATCGGTAACTTGTTCAATATCTATATTTTCTATCTTCAGGTTGAGTGTCTGTATATTTTTATTTTGAAATATAATGTCTTTAGATTTTACTACATTTAGTGATAATTTATTGATTTTGAGCCACTCACTTATCTTAAGAATTTCTTCGTTTATTAATGTTTCTAGATTTTGGTCATGTATGTTATCATTGAACGTGTTTAGAGTACTTGATAGAGTTGTATCGTCGGCGTAAATGAGAAAGTTAAACAATTTAGTTGCTTTAGCAAAATCATTGATATATCTGATAAATAAAAGTGGTCGTAAGATTGAACCTTGTGGTACGCCTGTTGTTATCAATGACGTATTTGATTTGACATTGTCAATTTCCGTGTATTGTTTACGATTTTCTAGGTAGCCGCTGAATAATTTTAGATTTATTTCGTGTACACCATAATATTTCAATTTATCAATTAAAATTGTATGATCAATTGTATCAAAAGCTTTGGAAAAATCTAAATAAATGTTAATTGGCATTTCATCCTTGTCAAGTTGGGTTATTAATCTAACTATTAGTTCAAGTGCCGCCCATTCTGTTGAATGTTTCGGTCGAAAACCATACTGATGATCAAACAAAAGCTTAGAGTCTTTAAGTAGCATGACAGTTGTTAAAAAATAATTTTGTTCAGTATTTATCGGGGAATATTCCTGTGGTTAGCACTTGCTTTGTTAATAAAGCTAGAGATTTGGTTAGCGCTGGTTAAAAAAATTTAACAATTTAGTGGAGAGACCATCATATCCATAGCTACTTTTGTTGGGTAAATTAATTATTGTCCTCTTTGTGATCAAGAGCAACCAAAAGCAAAGCAAAGTCCTATTTTTTATTTCCTTGTTTTCTTCAAATTGTTCAGTATTACCGCTCTTGCCTGTTAATCATTATACTTTTTCTTAGACTTAGAAGACAGCTACCTCGTGCAACATGTTAACTTTTCGTTTCGTTGTGACGGTTTATTCATGTTTAATGACACATATATATGATATAATGCGCCATGTGACATATTGGATATAACTATTTGACTATTAATTATTATACAATTTGTACAAATATACAGTATAGTGTCATAAAATTAGAGTTGTTGTTTCTTTGGAAAATCTGCTTTTTATTCACGCTCTCCCCAGCCCTAGTCACAGCAGTTAATTTAATATATTATTATAATTGTGTGATTGTCATGATACAGTGGCTAGGCTAATTGCCGAGCGCGCGACAATCCAGCTTTACTAGAACACTTGCTTAATTATTAATTACAAAATCAACTGCTAATTTATCCTATTTATTTTACGTGCGCGTTGGCCGCTGCTGTAGACTAGACTACTCATTCCACGCGTTTGATAATATCCGGGTTAACGTTTTTGCGCACGTGCAAGTCAGTCGTCATTTGTTAGTATTAAGTACGTTTACGCTTCCCGCTGAATATTCACTCCGCTATATCATATATCATTGTGTGTGTGTGTGTGTGTGTGTGTGTGTGTGTGTGTGTGTGTGTGTGTGTGTGTGTGTGTGTGTGTGTGTGTGTGTGTGTGTGTGTGTGTGTGTGTGTGTGTGTGTGTGTGTGTGTGTGTGTGTGTGTGTGTGTGTGTGTGTGTGTGTGTGTGTGGTGGTGTGTGTGTGTGTGTGTGTGTGTGTGTGTGGTGTGTGTGTGTGTGTGTGTGTGTGTGTGTGTGTGGTGTGTGGTGGTGGTGTGTGGTGGTGTGTGTGTGGTGGTGCGTGCTGTGTGTGTGCTGTGTGGTGGTGTGGTGGTGCTGGTGGTGTGTGTGTGTGTGCGTGCGTGCGTGCGTGCGTGTGCGTGCGTGCGTGCGTGCGTGCGTGCGTGCGTGCGTGCGTGCGTGCGTGCGTGGGTGTGGGTGTGGGTGGGTGGGTGGGTGTGTGTGCGTGCGTGCGTGCGTGCGGGTGTGTGTGTGTGTTTGTGTGTGTGTCTTTGTTTGTGTGTCTGTGTCTTTGTGTGTGTGTGTGTGCTAAAAGCCCAGAAGGAAATCCATGATCACGCGATGCAGTATCACGTGAACACAATTTGACGCCACTAACGCCACACCCAGCCAGGTGGTCGGCTCCCTGTTGGTAAAGGTCAAAGGGTGAGTGTCACTCGCGGCGATTTGAGTGACAGCGTGGGGATTCTTATAAACGAAGTCAGTTATGTTTCGATAAAAAATTTATTGGCGGTCAGGACGCTACAATAGTTATAACTTATACTGATTAACATGATTTTGCAATAAAAATTAAAAGCCACGAACTGATCAAGTCGCTTTAAACTATTGCCATAGAGGTTGTTCTGTGCTGTTTATTGGTTTATGGCTCCTTGTGGTGTAGATGTAACAGTGGTGTAAACCAAGCACGGATTCATTACACTATAATCTCTATATTGCCACCAGACCCTTCCGTTAACATGTTTATGTAAACAAATGTTCATGTACAAAACGATAAAGCAAAACAAATAAGTGTAAATGTATTGCATGTGTAAAACACAACGTATTATGATTGCGATAACCGCTGCCGCTGTTTTATACGTAAACTACAAATGGCGCTGTAGCGGTTACATTTATCCTGGCGTGAAAAAGTAACGTGTAACGTTTCTACGCATGCGCGAGTCAGTCGTCATCATCGTGTAAGTTAAGACGTCCCACATAATTACATGTCACATGCATCTTTACTCTGACATATATTGGCCACTATGACATATATGACCATTCAGCAAAGTTATTTGTCGCAAAATAACAATAGGCAAGCATGTTTTGATAGCATGCGCAAATCATGACTGGAGTGCGGCATAATCCGTGACACACTATTCACCATAGCAAATGTGTGAACAGACTGTGGTATTTATACTATAACTGCTTTGCATTTATCAGCACATTGACGACAAGAAGATGGCCGCCTTTTGACGTCATGACCTAGTTATCAGGCAATGTCTTCAATATAGCGATAGAAAACTAAAACTGTTATATCTGCAACTAATTTGCGGAATACTATTTTGCCTTTCTTTGTAGATTCGTTACATCACCATAACCTATATAAAACATAAATATGTATGTTTTTGAGTTTTTAATATTACGTATCAGATATACACACGTATGCACTTTTGTCGCAGGAGAGCTTTTACTTCGTGAGTATTTCGGACCGAGATGCTCCCAGTCGATCGAACCCTAAAGATCGCTACCTCCTCATTGCGCTATACACGAATATCAGAGTAAGGACATTTATGTGGAATATTAGAAATATACTAAAACGGCAACTTATATTGTGTGTAAATCCGTTGCAATCAAATTCAGAGGAGCCTCATTACACGCACACGCACACACATACACACACGCGCGCGCGCACGCACACACATTCAGAAGAATACTGTATGTATATTGTTGCTAGTGGGTTTAGCGCAATTTGTTTAATTGTTTTTTTCAGAAGGATGATTTGGAAGCCGGAATTCTTACAAATGGCATAACATTTTACGGTACGTGTGATATCACAACTTTTGCAACGAAATATAGCTAGAGGACGGACGGACGGACGGACGGACGGACGGACGGACGGACGGACGGACGGACGGACGGACGGACGGACGGACGGACGGACGGACGGACGGACGGACGGACGGACGGACGGACGGACGGACGGACGGACGGACGGACGGACGGACGGACGGAGGCGGGCGGGCGGGCGGGCGGGCGGACGGACGGACGGGCGGGCGGGCGGGCGGTCGGTTAGTTATAATTAATTGTGTCAATAGATCATCCCGATATTTAATTGATATGAGTAAACCCTGAGTAATCCATTGTATATATTTGTGTTTTTATTTGTGCTTCAAAGAGAATACATGTAGATGATATAATTTCTGCGTAAATATAACTCTTGTTTTGCAGATTATGAGAAGCCAAAGCCGAAACACGACACTGGAGCCCACACCTATCAGATTGCGATGTTCAGACAGTTCATATCAAGTACGTTGCCGAGTAGATCCTTACATATATGTTTTATGCTTACACCTGCTCCGGTAATTGGTTTGTAATGTTTTGGAATAATTTTCCAAAAGCCAATCTTACCTGGTATGAACTGCGATATGCTAGCTCATATTAATGCGTAATTTCGTGAAGAATGTTTGTTAAAAGCCAACTTCCGTATCTGCGAATCATGTGTTATGAAGGTTAAAATATTGTGGGCTGCTAGGATCAATAGTTACCTTGTCTTCGCTCTACACATGGAATGTAATTTATGTAATACAATTCATTAAATCAATCAGTTACTCAATCAATAGTCAATTCATGCATCCATACATGCATGCATGCATGCGTGCGTGCGTGCGTGCGTGCGTGCGTGCGTGCGTGCGTGCGTGCGTCCGTCCGTCCGTCCGTCCGTCCGTTCGTTCGTCCGTCCGTCCGTCCGTCCAAACTAACCACGTGGAAGAAGTTATACAATCCATTCATTCATTGCAATTTGTATGTTTAGCGGTGTCTTATGTTTTATAACCGTATCTGTCTTAGAAATTCCCATCCTATTTTAGACATTTATCACTCAAGCAAAACCATGCGAAAATGTGCTTTTAACAAAGGTTCTGGACGAAAACATTGTGTACGACACAGTAGCCTATACAACATGCGAACAAGCGTAATTTTACTTTCTTAAGGAATCATTTCACAAACAACTTTAAGAAATTCGGTAAGAAATTGTACACATGGTTCTGATGTGTATTTTAAAAGGAAACAATCAGGCTTATTAACGAATGCTTACCGTTGCATTCGAATGCGAATGTTTATTTCTGTGATCACATGCGAACGCCTATGTTTGGCAGTCGCATTCGAACGTGCATGCGAATGTTTTGAATGCGAATGTTTGATGGTAGCGTCCAAATGCAAATGTGTGTTTGTGTTATGTGTATTGTTGAACTATTACCAGTATAATAACAATTGTGTATATGTTGGCATTAAAAACATTTTAAATATTAACGTAACATATTACAGACACTAATATTTATTTTCAAAATATGTTTATGCTATGAATAAATAGTGATAGAAAACAGTTAGCATGTAATTGTAAAGTTCAGAACAACAGTAGCACCAACTGCGTGTGATGTGTGCTGCCATAACAATTACCATTCGAATGCTAACTGAAAATTTAACGATTGTATTCGAATGTATTGATACAATATATATATATATATATATATATATATATATATATATATATATATATATATATAATATATATATATATATATATATATATATATATATATATTTTCTGATGTAGTCACATTGCTTTGATCAGAAACTGGTTTAGTGAAATTATTTACAAGAATATAAAATTAGGTGACATTCACACTTAGAAGCATATAAGAAGTTTTAAGTTATAACATATAGATATTAACGCAAAACCTTGACAAAAATACATTTGGATGTATTTGCAGTTACAAATTATAGTATTGTCATAATTATACATTGTATCGTGTTTATTTATACCGCAAAGTACCAGGGTAATTTGGAGCTTCTTATGCGATTAAGCCAATGGAAATGCATTGATGTCGTGTAACGGAAAATGACGCCCACAATCTAGTGATCATTGAAACGGATTAACATACATTCGCAGTACACACTTATACTAAGTAGGCACTGTCGTCGAATCGATGTGCCAGCGCATTTCTCGGGGAGATTAACTCACGCAGTTGATACGTTTGATTATTCAAATCATTACATAGCCCGGACTTATTGTACAGTTAGTTTCAGTAATACTAGACACATAACTAATTACCTTTAACGACAGACTCTGCCTGAAGTCGACTGTCAGCCGCGTCTTGCAGCAGGGGCATTCCATGTCAAATCAATCAATAATTTACACGACCGTCTTCGATTTTGATGACAGTTGGTGGGTGTTGGTTTCTGATCACGAGTCTATGCTTCCCACCAAATTTGAGGTTAATCCGACATTGAGGTCCACACTTGGAAGTCATCAACTGTTGACCCGATCTTGATATATGACGAACTTCCAAGTGTCACAACTCCACTTCCAGGTGACCTACAGGTGTGATGCTGATGCCGTTTTAGAGCTATTAGAATTGTCTATATATTTAGATAATAGCCTAAAGACAAAGCGTTTTAAATGTCTTTAAAGGAGTGCAGTTTGCCTGGTAAGACTTTCTGTAATTACTGTCAAGTACATATGCTTCAAAATAGAATGTCTCCAAAATGAAAGCTTACTTGTTTTTTGTAATGTCAGGTCAAAATCAAGCTAGATTTGCAAAAGAATCGAATTATTGTTTGTTTTTGATTGTGTACAAAGAGAGATAAAACGTTATTATAGATTTAAATGAAACCAACATGTAGGTTGCATAAGAGACAAGAACGCGATCTGGAAAGTTGCGAAGTAGTTATTATCAAGTTTTGACCATGACAACATGGATGGTCAGATTAACATAAAACATGGTTTACAACATACACTTTGACTATTGAATATAAGCAAACAAATTCTTTCTTCAAAATCTTACTTGGAGGAAAAGTTAATAATGTCCAGTTTTGGGCATATGGGCCAGAACGTAGTACTGGTACACAAAAATGGAACATCTCATTTACTAAGTGCATATACATAATTTATATTCATACTGTGTACATTTATAAGCAGCAGGAGGTAACTGGCATAACGACAATGGAAGCTGGGATAATATTCCCCATGGCTAAGAGATGATAACATTATGTTAATGTGTAAGATAGTATGTAAAAGGTACACACATTGAGGTAAATATGACCATGAAATACTGATTGGACTTTATTAGCGAACCAATAACATCTATGTATTAGATATGCAGGAAATGTGTTCTACTCCATAAGTGTGGGGTTCTCTAAAGTAACAGTACTAGATTCACCATGCTGATTGAGAGCAGTAGGTAACATGGACACATATATGAGTTTAGAATGTGGTTACAACCAGGGGTACATCATAATAACCTAGAAGCTAACATTACCCAAGAGCTTTATAGCTAAACACAATTTCTGTCAAGGTAAAATCCAGCACAACAGGCTTGATGCATAAAAATACAGTGGAGACCAAAACAGGATGTAACATGGACAACGTGTACTAGTGCTGTGTTCTCATCACTGTACTGACCCATCGTATATTGTATGTTAAGTATACCAGCATACGTAGACTAAGATATACATTAGTGGATAGTAAAGGTGATAACAGAACAAAACATATTATAGGAAGTTAGTCGCCGTTTGCGTACTAACAGAGCAGTATGACTGTAATGATTGACTGTATTTCAGCATTAATGTGGCATAATAAATGTCATAACTCATGAAGTATTGAATTGCGCACGATAAAACCTCTACAAATTATTGCTATAATATGTATGCTTCAACATAAAAAGAATCGGCGAAATCGGAGGTTACATATTTTTGGCTAGATCAGATCAAAGTTCGAACCAATTTAGACCATTCTAACAGCTTTACAATTACACCAACACCACATATGTAGGTCACCTAGAGGTGGAGTTATGACACTTGGAAGTTCGTAAGGTATCAAGGTCGGGTCAATGTTTGATGACCTCTATCTCTGGACCTTAGGCCAGATTGACCTAATATTTGACGGGTAGCGCAGACTCACCAAATGTCACCAAAATCAAAGACAGTCATGTAAATTTCACCCTATTTTTGATTAATTTGACATGGAATGCCCCAGTAGACATACCCTTTTCGGCATGTTTCTCTGAAACAAATAAATCAACTTTGCACTTTCCGGCACTAATCAATGTCGTCTCGGTGTGTTACTCGCCTCTGTACTTCTGCTTCTGGCGTGTTGTCGTCGTCGTGTTTACCGACGCGATGTTGTCTATCTCGAAAATGTTAGCCCATGTCTTTGAAACCGATATAAACTATATCAGAATAAAAAATAATTTCCCCAAACGAAACCATCTTGTCTTGTCAGTCGAGGGTAACATAACACAGTGCCACTTTGGGGATTGCTCTTTTAAAAAGCGCTACACATACTTTATTAGCAATGCCCGACGTCATACTTTATTAGCAATGCCCGACGTCATACTTTATCAGCAATGCCCGACGTCATACTTTATTAGCAATGCCCGACGTCATACTTTATTAGCAATGCCCGACGTCATACTTTATTAGCAATGCCCGACGTCATACTTTATTAGCAATGCCCGACGTCATACTTTATCAGCAATGCCCGACGTCATACTTTATTAGCAATGCCCGACGTCATACTTTATTAGCAATGCCCGACGTCATACTTTATTAGCAATGTCCGACGTCATACTTTATTAGCAATGCCCGACGTCATACTTTATTAGCAATGCCCGACGTCATACTTTATTAGCAATGCCCAACGTCATAGCCTATACTCCACAATGGAGAGGACGCATGAAGTTCGATAGTAGATGCGTACAGTTTGTATGTTTACTAATTAACCACTGACGTTACAAATGCGATTGCCGTTGCGAATTGTTAGTTTGCATTAACAGTTTTATTTGCATACCACTGAAAAGTTACCGTATTTTTCACTGTCACATAGAAACACTTGTAATAAAATGTCTGACGTTTTTGTTGTTTTCAGTTAAATCGCTTGCATTTCTTTTGAAAAGCCGTATTCCACGTTCTAAATGCGATATGCTCGATGCCATGAATCAACTGAAGATATGTCCCAGCGCACCGGGCGACTTCATCGGTGCCTTTGAGTTCTTCGCGAGTACACCAGACTTTGAGGATCCTGCTTTCAATCTCACCCGCAAGTGCCTGTTTTCTCCTATCAAGAGCACCAAACCATCCGCTAGATCAACTGCGGGTGGTATTTACGGAAATGGACTTCTTCGCTTAGTTGTTGTGATCACAGCATGTAAAATGTTGCTGCTATAGTATGTGCGTTTCTGAAAGAGCGATGCTTTGACAGAACAACAGGATCATTCAGTGAGACTGTCTTCAAGTGTGTAGACAGTGTCTGTCCAGCTGTACATAAGCTGTGTCTTACACAGCACTAATACAGGCACCGATGGACCGAGTTATTGTTTGTTACGTTTGTGTTGTTCTCCTTTGTAGTTGGCACTGATGTAAACAATGGATGATACAGGTAACTCTAAGAGATTCGGTTATTCTTGTTGAAGACAACAGTTGGTGATTCAGATTATACTTTTGTTTTTATATACGGTTACTTGGGTACGTTTTGAGATAATAGACAATATATATTTTACAGAAACGGTCACTTGCGCCGTTCAGTTGCTAATTATGCCACAACATTGACACATTAAAGCCAACCGGCGTTAGCGTAGCGAAAGTAAGTAACACATCTCCAAGCTTACGAATTCCTTGCAAGCATTGTGTTCTTTTTCCCAGCTAGTTCCTAGTTATGTATGCGCCAACGACTAAACCAGAACAGATCTCTCGACAATAGCTTGCGACATCAAAACAATGAATTCAGATTATGTATTAAATATGACATACTAAACATATTAACATGAATAAATGTTCACGGTAACTTCCAGTAAAGCATTATTGAACATTTATTACAAATTTATCATAAGGGTGTGTCCGTGCCCGTGAGCTTGCGTACGTGTATGCTTGCGTGTGTGGTAATGCAATGACAATGTCATTACACTAAACATATTTAGTAGCTTTTATCTGAATTAGAATAACGAAATTGTCCACGAGTTGAAACTGATATATATATTTAGGCGGATTAGCCTAAATATATATATATATTATATATATATATATATATTCAATTTGTGGCTGCTTGCAGATCTGTATTTATGGATAAGCGCCGAGTTCCGTGCAGATGTATGTGTACGAAAACCCGTGACGAGCCATACGTGACGGTATGCCGACCACATGTGCCTTGATGACTGGTATCATGCATATTTTGAACTAATGTAGTCACAATTGAATAGCGCCCGTATTGGATGTTGGCCTACCGCGACATATCGCAGTCAAAATTGTATGCTTTACATATGTCTCATATATGTTAATGCGATGGGTGAAAACTGTATATATATATATATATATATATATATAATTTATACCAGTTTACTATATAAAAATATATATATATAATATATATATATATATATATATATATATATATATATATATATATACAGTTTTCACCCATCGCATTAACATATATGAGACATATGTAAAGCATACAATTTTGACTGCGATATGTCGCGGTAGGCCAACATCCAATACGGGCGCTATTCAATTGTGACTACATTAGTTCAAAATATGCATGATACCAGTCATCAAGGCACATGAGGTCGGCATACCGTCACGTATGGCTCGTCACGTATGCGGGTTTTCGTACACATACATCTGCACGGAACTCGGCGCTTATCCATAAATACAGATCTGCAAGCAGCCACAAATTGAATGTTAAATACGTTCTGTAATTGTGTCTAACATAGTGTAAATACAAGCACACAAGATCAGTCACTCGATGATTTTGGAACCGAAGCATGTTTTGCAGCCAGCGTCTCAAACTAGTGGTAGCGCGATTGCTGGCTTGGCGACGTGAGTAACATTACTTATATAATTAATGTATCAAACGGTGAGCTAAGGATGTGCACATATTGACATCGTCATTTTATAGAGTCCTAACGTCATGTGTAACTACATGCATTCTAATACAACGCGCCTACAATTGCAATATTTTGTGACCCTATTATATACTATGTTATGAATGGGTATTATTCGTATTATTATTGATTGGTTGTAGTTGTTTTATCTTCATATTTACTACAGCACCAGATCGTACCAATACGTTTACTGGAATATGGCGAATTGAATACCAATTCAGGGACAATACGAATATGGTCAATTATTAACAATTAATTTAACAATTAATTAACATTTTTGCGTATAATAACACTGATATCAATGAAGGTTAAAATCACTCTACGACACAATGTTAGACAGATCGAACTGGCTTTTGAACGTACATTTTGGTCATGGCTGAAATGTATGACTGTTATTTCCCTAGAGCTGATGGAACTGCATGTCCGTGTTGACGTCATAATCTATCATTCTTGATGGACACAGCCAATATACAGTTTATGACGTATGTATAATAAATTGTCTCTATAGCGAATTCCGGCGGAAAACATAACTTTAATTGGTTAGGCGAATCATGTTAAAACGATTATGTACTCCTTGTGTTTGTTTGATCTTGTAGTGATTATTGAATCACGACGAAAACAGCGTACTGTTAACAAGAATAGGATATGACATGTGGCATCTATGTTGGGTTGTGTGAAAATATATCAAAATTTCTGCCACAGCGTCACTATTTTTGCAAGAATCTTCATTACATTGATTCATGTACCGATGCAAACATCAATCTGCCTGTAGATTTGTAAGTACATGTTGGGCTTAGGGTCGAGGGGGAGATGTTGCAGTTACATGTATCGACGGAATCCCCGTTAATTTAACATGTTTTTAGACAAAATGCTCTTTCATATTTTAAACTAGTAGACATTCGGATCATCTGACATCTACTGACTGAAACTACCTCACTTCGCCCACAAATATAACTCCGCCCCTATCGTAACCATACGTAACGAAACATTCTACTATGGGTGAGCAAACCTGCTGAGCAACAACACACACACACACCACACCACACCACACCACACCACACCACACCACACCACACCACACCACACCACACCACACCACACCACACCACACCACACACGTGAGTGATTGTGAGCCGATAAAACTGCATATTTCCAACCCACAAATATCGGAGTTACAGTCGTATCCAAAATAGCAAAACAACTCCATGTAGCACTACATACTTTACAAGTAATGAACCATAATGTGATTGTTCTTCCTTCTAAAAGTACTAAACGTAAATGTCATTCAATGTTTTCAGACACAAGCATGTGGTACGCATGTTTGTATCGAGGTAGTTACGCAAAGTATATTCCTTTTGATGTATCATTGGAATCAATAAACCAACACGGAGCACGCCATGAGCGCCATGTACAGAAGCAGGTAATTCGAAAAACCCACATATACCAGTCATGTCATTGTTTTCTTGTTCACCTTTGTCACCATGTAGGACTGTTAAAAATACTGGCTGGCTGGCCGTCATCCAAAGCCATGCACACAATGACATGCATCATACATGAAGCAGTACCCGAATGAGAATGTCACACAGCACACTGTATCAGAATATAACGGTATGTGTGTACTATTTTCGGGCAAAATTCGCTAGGACACGTCCAGTCCTAGAAGGGGGAACGAAGGAAGAAAGTGATTCCCCCAGTTCGCTTAGATTAGATCAACACAGTCGCTATCTTTATGTATCTTATGACGCCAGAATTGCTACGGCATCTGAGTGAGTGATGGTGCGTTAGCAGAGTCGTGACGTCTTCCGGGTTTGCGTCCACACAACGCGGCGCCCCCGTAAGCCGGCGTGCTACGCCAGTTTCTTTACTGATTTAGAGTAATCTCGACCGCGTCGCCGTAAGCATTCCACAATACATCTGACATCATCACTGACCGCCCAGGTCCAATGTCCTGAAGACAGGCGACATAGGACAAGTACTCGACAAAGAGTGATTATTTTATTTCATCGAGTACAACTTCGTGCATTATAATGTGTTGATATAGTTGAGGCTTTTCGTAAATTGCGCACATTACGAAGAGTTAAACATTCTCAACGAATCCATATAATAACTAGAACGTTACTGCACAGCGGCTAACACATTGCAATGTTTACGTAAATTTATTTTGTATAATACACATTACGTAGTACATTATCTACCATATTGCTCCGCACAAGGCGTTGCCAATGTGTGGATGTATGTGTATTGCCGCCTCCTGGTGTGTCGGTATCACTCACGCTGACGATGTTCTGCTCTCCTGTGTCGTCACAGCTGATGGTTGCCTAGCATTAACTCGACTTAAGACAGAACTACACGGGGAACGTGCCTCCTTTTTCCAACAACGGACGAACCTATCTTTATCCCGTAGTTGAATTCAGCCAAACGCCATATTTATATAACGAATCACGTATACTTGATTGATTTGGTAAATTACACACGTTACCTATAATTTTATGTTTGCCTTCCCCTGTCTTCTATTCCTGGTCTTTCCCTTCCGTTATCTCTTTTCTCGTCCTTGGTCATCCGCGTCGTTTCAAGTAGCATATAGCTCCCCATCCATCTTTCTCTTATGTACCTCTTATTGTTTCCCTTCTCTTATATTCTCTGCAGTTGTCTTCATTTTCCTTATATTCCCTTCTCTGAGCTTCCATATTCTTATTTTCCGTCCTCTTACATGTTTTTATCTAATCTCGTAGCGCATTGCTGCCTCTGGTAGCATTTTGGGTGTAGCCGCTACTGCCGGTTCTGAACTATTACTATATGGCGCTGTAATCGAATAAGTAACATTTGCGCGGGCGTGTGTTTAGTGTGTGCGTGAGTATGTGCGGTAGCCTGTGTGAGTGCATGAA
>JAODUO010000599.1:482500-497500 GCA_025642075.2 Ridgeia piscesae
TCGCTAGAGACGTTGACGTTCTGCCTACTACACTACCTCGCTTTACGTACCATCAAGGCGGCCACGACCGACACTTGCGCCATCTACGTACACCTCCGCCCAGCCCCTCGCGCTCAGTCGGCGCACCTTCACTGTCACCACCAGATGGCGGCATCCGTCGGACTGTGACATCTGCGGGGCGACAATTGCGACATCACGTGTTGAAAACCAGAATTATTTTACTGGCTACTTCTTACCGAATGAATACTGTTTGTGTGGTTAATGCTGTTGTTCAATAACATGAACGTGTACGAAGTAGTCATGAGCAAGCAAAATATATCCCGAAACGTTAGACTTCGTGAAATCGTTGAAATGTAGGCCTACGCTATGAAACAAAGGGATTTTGTGATACAAATTACTGTTTATGTGAACCTTGTTTACCGTAGATTCTAAAATAAGTATGTATGTATGTATATATATATATATATATATATATATATATATATATATATATATATATATATATATATATATATATATATATATATATATATATATATATATATATGTATATATATATATATATATGTGTGTATGTGTGTATGTGTGTATGTGTGTATGTGTGTATGTGTGTATGTATGTGTGGATGTGTGTATGTGAGTGTGTATGTGTGTATGTGTGTGTGTGTGGGGGGGGGGGTGTGTTTGTGTGGGTATGTGTGTGTGTGTGTGTGTGTGGGTGTGTGTGTGTGTGTGTGTGTGTGTGTGTGTGTGTGTGTGTGTGTGTGTGTGTGTGTGTGTGTGTGTGTGTGTGTTTATTACCAAAATACAAATATGGCACTGAGCTGAACACTCCAATTCCTCCGGCACCTATGTAATATTAATTAAAGTACGACTGTGTTTTAACTCTCTTGATTCACAAATAACAGTAGTTACTGCGATATGTTATTTCAGTATATAATACTACCAAGCGAATTAACGCACAGTTTCGAATGTTCTTTCATACGACGATCCTGTACTAGCGCGCACCAACACCGAAACATGCTTGTCATCAACGCTGCTCAGCTGAAACCTAATAACGTTTACAGTTATTAAACATTCGTGCATTTAGCAATAAAAACCACCTTACATTTAGGTAACATCGTTCGAATTAGGAAAATATGAGCCCGGTGCAAGTTCAAATGTAAACTAAAACAGACCGTTGCCAAACAATTGTATTGGCAATATTGAGGCTGGCTAAGTTAATCGCAATAACGTTCGATGTTAAAGGGACCCAAAAGGGAAAAGTTACATGCTATGCACGTGAAAGAGTTAATAAAAACAAACTATTTTGAACGGTAATCACATTTTTAACGTCAGTGGTTTATTAATTTAAAAAATTGAACACCTTTCCATCAAAGTTCGTAAGTCGCGCCATTTTGACTGATGTGTGACGTCGGCAAATGCTTGGCTCATTGAGAGACAGAGCGGGCAACTCTGTATTTAAAATTCCGTTAAAATAATCGCCAGATGGCGCGTCGCGATGTTTACACCCGCTTCGTGTACCCGGCGTGTGAAGCGAACATGATTTTCGTTCAGAAATAGCTGAATTTCGGTTGCAACGATAAAGGCCAACATTTTCAAGATAGAACTGAACGCGCTGGTAAACAAGACCGGCCGGAAGCCGAAATGCAGAGGCGAGTAACAAGCCGAGGCGACATTGACAAGTGGTCGAAACTCGCTGAAACTTCGAAACACGACAGGTATTTTGATGGCCTCGCATTCGATCCCGGGATTCGGCGAGTTTCTTCTTAGTCACAGCCATGCCATGTATTATTCTCCAAATCAGTGGTGTAGTGTCAGATATGTTATACACAACGTGGGGTTTTCCCAATTTAAAACAAATATCATATGGGGTCCTGCGATTTATGTCAGCGTGACACCCACAGAGTGACAGGCTCGTCCTTCGCCCTAGCTTAAACTGTTTTCTTTCAGGAATCAATTTCCAAATTGTCCACAACTGTAACATAAAATGCAGATTAATTGTTGTTTTTCAAATACTTTATATTTATTATATTAATAGTAGCGACTGTGGCATGCTTTTGTATTATTGATATAGCATGATGTGCGGCTGTGAAACAGATGTGTGTCAATCATAGATATAAATAGAACACACCAGTAGATCGAACTATAGCCACATAGGGGAAAGATTAATTATCTAACTATGTGGTGTCAATATTGAGTGTTCTTTTAATAGGCGTGGTATATTTAAAGGGAAAGTTTGGAGCATAATTCTGGAGGGCTAAATAAAAAAAAATCATCACCATGTTCTTTATGAAATCGACTTCATGCAGAATAATAGTTGTTTTTTAGCTGATATATGTACAGTGGAATGTCTCTATTAAATATAACAATTTGAACTGGGTAAAAGTAACACAACTAGCAGAACAAATATTCTAAACTATAACATATGTGGATATATTTATGTATATCCTGCGGTGATCTTAATTTGCAATGTAACTTTGTTGTCGAGGTAAACATAATAGTGGCGAGGTAACCATAATAGTAGCCGTCAGGTTCCACATTGTGCTACTAATATTTCTAATTCATGAAAAACTAATTTAAACATCTGGTTCTGTTTCAGATGTGCTATGATATATTACAAATGGCCATGGATTTTATATTCTGTGTTTGGAGCAGACAGTGCTTCCAAATGTAACCGGTTAGACAACTTTCACATGTATCTGCCAACAAAAATGTAAGTATATGTTCATGGATTATAAACAGTGAAACGTGTTGCTCACAATTTATTGACAATGAAAATAACATTAGAGCAACCAGAACACCAAGCAAACTAACATGATACAACATTTATATAATACAAATGATATTTCATACAATGAAAACACCACACATTATTCTATAGTAGATATATACCCAACAATTAATGTTTAACAGTAACTGATTTACGATCATTCTAGAATATTTCGAGTAGCATGCCCAGTTGTCCACTATGTCAGAACTAAAAAACCGTTCCAATGATTTTATAAAAACAACATGTATTCTACAATGATAATGGATTACCTCCATTTTCATATGTCACCTGTCAACACAGTTCTTATATAGTGCGGTATCCAATCCTCAAACATGGGGGCAAATACATTTGTATTTGAAAATATTTAAATACTTTTTAAGTATCTGTAATTAATGTTTAGGAATAAAAAGTATTTGGATCCCTCAAGAGTATTTTTATTTAAATAAATGTCAATGTATTTGACCCAATGTCTTCTTAGCATTGTCCTTGTCAAAGTGGTTTATACTTTACTCCCTGGCAGACCTACTTAATTAAGCACCATCTCATGACTGTGGGAAGCATCCAGCCAAGCTGTAATTAATTATTCAAGACGGTTTGTGTACAAATATCCACCATCGTCTATAGCCAGTTACTTGTTTACACAGCTGAGTGAATTGGAGCAGTGACGGGTGAACAGACTTGCCCAAGGTTCGACACAGCACCACATGGTTTTGTTCTCGTAGTTGAGAGTCTGAAGCCGAGTCCAAAGCTTTAAACCACTGCGCCACTGTACATAGTTGATATATTTATTTAGGCCTTATTTTATTTCAGGTGTCCAAGTCGGCCATATACAGAGAGTTTTACCTTGTGGATCCATGGCAGGCTTGGTCGAAGGGTACAGAGAGTCATACCAGTGCATACCAGCCATAAGATGGAACTTCCGTGCTCTCAGCGGAGAACAAGATATGGGATAACACCCAGCACTTGTTGACTGCTGCCTTTACTTATAAATTATCAGTTGATTTGTAACAGCAGTTGGATTGATTATGAACAAATTAACTGACCTTGACACAAGCAGATCTGTTTCATTAGGCATATCTGTCCCAAGTAATCTGCAATTCTGGACATGGACAGTCACGTGGGCAGCGGCAAATAGAGTTCTGACAAAGATGTAATTCACCATTCTCTCTTTCTGTCTGCCATGGAGCTGGTGGATCTGCAGGTAAACATACAGCTGCAGGCCTTCTGCAGCTCCAATTGCTTGTGTCCTGAACAGAAAACAGCCATGTCAGGGTTCGCTAGACTTGGCCGGACGTTCTTGTTAGAGCCATGGTTCCATCCCTACAAAAAACAGGACATGCCGTAGTGCTAAATATTGACTGTTTGAATTTACCATGTTTTTATATGAAAAAAGATCATTCAATGTGGGCCAAATAAGCAGCATATGTTACAATGCAATAGAGAACAGTGTCCTTTACTTTGGTGCAGTGTGTTGGAAGTGGCAATATCAACAACCAGGACAGGATTAGGCTAGATACATTTATCAGAAAGCAAATGGGATGTAAGGATGAAACGGGTCATGGATAGAGTACAGAAGTTTTCTGGCAGATGACATACACTCACTAAGATCTTAATTTGACAGCCGACAGATACTGAGTTGCCTTTATTATTGCACAGATAGATAGATGGTGATGCTGCTCCAACTGTTGTCTTCACTGAATAGAGATGTGTGTATGTTTGTGTGGTGATACATATTACATAAACTAAGGTTTGATAACTGATTACATGATCACTTAGTGTTTATGCACTAGAGTGGACAGTGCTCAGTCATGCAATTTCCTAATGTTGGTAAATGTGGTATTGAAATACATAATTGGTAAAATAATACTGCGTCTTACAAACATTTCACCAGTCCAGATGGAGTAATCGCACGGTGTATTTCACTTGTACTCGAGTAATAGCATTATACTCGTGCCTGAGTACGAAGGGAAAGTAATTTGTACTCGTACTCGGAGTAATATTACCAAAGTAATCGTACTCAAGATTTTACTTTTCACGATTACATTTTTTTCATATGAACAGTTGCGAGGTACACATTTGCTTGTCTAATATACATATTAGACAGATAAAAATGGCAATATTAGAAGTAATCTAATAAAAGTAATAATCAAGGTATTAATTTTTCTATTACTGTTGAGCATTTCAGTTAAATAAATATTCAGTCAGATTTCCCTAATTAATACCTTGTCTTCCCAGAGAAGCAACATCTCCTCACCTCCTGCTTAGTACAAAGTACAAGTTATATTGTGACAGTCCCCAAGAAGCACTGCAGGAGATAAGCATCCCCTAACATCTTTGTACTTTTAGAAGCCAGGCTACAGCCCCACCTGTACTGTTTGCTCTGTCAGTATGGTGTGAATGACTGGTCATATTTCAAACATCCAGAATCCTGACTGGGTCTGGGCGGTTAGCTGCTAAATCCCTGTCTATTATGTTTAATTAAATGCAAACTGTAAACCTGTCTAAATCCACAACCATTCTGTGTCTGTCCCATCCAGACATTGAAATGTATTTAAATACAAATATTCTTGAGGGATTACAAATACTTTTTAAATATAAATGTATTTAAATATGAAAAGTATTTCAACATTGTCTATATTTTTCAAATATTCTATTTGTGTTACTATGTAGGTAAAGAAAAGCAACACATATTGAGACATCTAGTTTATAGGCATAATTACTGTTTTGCCCATATGATGACAGGCACACCAGTGCTAGAGAGTATTGTTATTGCTAACTGCATCACAGTGACAACTGATTGAAAGAGGTAAAGGCCAAAAATATATTGTTTGTATGTGAAGAGGAGGTCCATAATAATATGATGCCTATGTTGCCCTCTAGAAGAGACACTGTTAATCATTGCTACCATGTTGTGAGGAAGGGGCTCAACTTCAAAGTCAGCCAGGAAACCAGAATAACCTGATGGCCAAATTGAACCCTGACTAAAGAACAAAAGGGCATATTGACCTCCATGGTCACTGTTAGTCATCCTCTGGCTCTGAGCAAACACAAATTGTGGTCACTGCAGGGCCAGGGGAAGCCTGCTGTTAAGTGTCTTCATCAGTACTTGGTGGGTGAAGCTGCAGTGCATTAAGGTAATCAGTTTGGCAGGCACATGTGACAGTGAAAAAAGAAATGTTGATACTAACAATGTATTTCAAAAAAAAATATTTGAACAAGTATATTTAAATATATTTAAATACAAATAATTTTAATTCCTAAACATCAAATACAAATACTTTAAAAAGTATTTAAATACTTTCAAATGCAAATGTATTTGACCCCATGTCTGGACCCATCTGATATTCTACTCTTTTGAATATGCCCCTGGTTTTGAAGTGTTATTGTAATGTATTTGATCATGTGTATTTGAAATTTTTAAATGCCTCCTATTGTATTTGATTCAGAAACCATAAATTAAATTATTAATCCAGCATTAAATGAGTCATCCAATACCTGAGAAAGTCGTCTAATCTAATTAATAATAATAATAACACCTGGATAGTGGATAGCAGTAATCAGTTAGAACATTAGTGACACAACAACAGAACAAGAATGACACCTAGGGATTCCATGAAAGTCGCCTTTATGTTAGAAACAGGATATTCATTAAAGTAATCATGAAAGTAATCATGATTACACTGTAAAGTAATCGTACTCGTACTCGAGTATATTATAAAGTAATCGTACTCGAGTACATTTGTTTTCTGAGTACTCGTACTCATGCATGTTCAAAGTAATCGTACTCGTACTCGAGTACATTTGTATTGTACTCACTCCATCTCTGGTATATTGTTAACTGGCAAAATGTCATATTGAGACATCACGCTAATGTGCATGGTGGATCATCTGACTTACTTGCTAAACCATTGGATTTTTTTTGAATTACATTAGTGATTTGCACGACACAATGGTTGAGGGTAGAGAATTCCACTCATTGTGGTGGAGAAGAAACTAGTTCCAAATGTTTACCGAGTGTTTACCCGAAGATCTAGTGTTGTATTGGATAGAGTGATCTTGTGGGATATCTACAAGTCCACGTTCCATCTAGTATATTATGCTAGTCTGTTAATATTTCTTCCTGTTTGCTCAGTGTGTCCCCAATATTTCAAGAAACTACTAATAAAGGCAATAATATTGCAAATTTGCAAAGTGATTTTTTTACAGTACATAAGTTATGTCTCATCATAGCTAATTATTCATCCTTTACTGTAAGCCTGTAACATGTCCTAGTATCAATGTTGTATGAGAATCTGAACTGATACAGCACATAGAATTTGTAATTTGTTCTCTCACTGAACAAATAACATGAATGATTGAAAACAACATTCGCAATGCTATTTTTTAATGTTTGAATAATATGTTTACTGAAAATATAGCAGTCATGTTGGCACTTTCAGAGCGGTCAACCTGAAAATAGCAACTGCATGCGTAGCTACGAAACTTGAAAGGCAGTACTTTTGAAGTTATTTAGCGAGTGATATCAAAGTGCCTATATTATCGTTCATGCGGATTGACCATTGACGTCTACTATCTGGCTTGCATTCAGCTGTTTTTTGTGTGTTATTGACATGTAGCTTGACCTTATTTTTATGCTTCTGTTCATGCAAACGTGATATATACCATTCAAAGTAGGATAAAATAAAACAAATAATAATGAATAACAATATCGGACGGCCTAACTCGCTTGGACCTAGTTAGCGGCTCCATGATCCCGTGTACATACCTTAACGTTAACTGTGGTGGACGTTTACGAACAATATCTGTATGTACATAAGTCATCTCGACAGACATCGCAATGTGTGTAATGGTACAAGATTCAAATAATTTAGATACAGAAGACTTAATAATATTTACTAACCTTCTTGCGCGCTTTGATGACTTGGCTACGGCGACGGAAGGATTCGACCGGTAAACCGTTTCGACGACTATCGTTGGTGATTAAATATCGCGCTAATATCGTTTGCACAGCTCCATACTTGAAAACTCGACGTCGCCGACGTTTCTGCGGATCTTGACCCAGTATATACGGTGAGAAACATCCTATTCGAAGCAACGTTCTTCGAACGGATGTCCTTCTTCGAAGTTCGCGTATCTTACAACATTATGTTTACAACGGCGATAGCATTGACGCACGCAATCGGACACGTGACTTTAAGGCCGGTTCTGCGTGCTGAGTGGTCAGACCACGGTCAGACAACAGGAAGAGGCGCATCATGGACGCCTCTATGAAGCCGATGATTTCAGTAAAATTATCCACTTTGGAATTATTTTACTAATAAACCACTGACGTTAAAAATGTGATTACCGTTCAGAATGGTTGCTTTGTATTAGCTCTTTCACGTGCATAGCACTTAATATTTCCCTTTTGGTTCCCTTTAATTTTCCCTTTCGCCATCTTCAACACAGCATACTTCCTGTTACACATTACCAACCTAGCTAATTCCGTATATAGGAACATATTGTGTCCGTTTACTACAACACGTCTGGTCGTATTCCAATAAACAACTGTACACACCGCCAAAGTACGAAATCGGAACAAAAAACCGCATCATACCTGGATGATGTTTGTCGAACAGTTGCCAGTCGTCATCAGAGGCCAACACCCGTCGTTTATCCATACGCTGGCGGAAAGTTCAAAGAAGTCGTGGTCTTTGAAGTAAGGGATCACGATCCTCGAACCATCTCCGAAGCTGCCACAGTCGCCGACCGCAATGTTATTCAACCAGATTTCTTGCGCCGCTTTGAAGCCGTCCCACCGACCGACCAGCGGTTTATCGAACGTGATACACGTCAGCGAGTCCTTGCCAATTGTAATTGTCCTTCCTGCGGATTTAGTACTACAGTAAGTAAAGATTGACATAGGGACTGTTTCGTTAACATTCTTACGAACTCATATGGTATGTGGCTCTCTAAAATTGTTTCATTCCTGATCTGGTAAAAAAAGTCTTTCATTCCGGATCTCTTATGGAAAAATTCAACATTAAACAAAATCCGTTGAAGACGATTACGTTGTTTCCGCCACGTCAAGTTGTCATAATGATGACCTTGCAATGTTAACTACTGCAAACCTTTATTATGGAAATTTAATATATATGGTTAGGAGAGCAAGATTGGCTTGGTTGCAACTTGAGCATTAGTAGCGAAGCATGACGCCACATTTTTAGGTCTGAGACTACCTATTGTGGTTACATTAAATAAACACCCATCAGACCTCCGGATACTCCCAGAGGGTTGGCAGTTATGCTTTTAATAATTCATGTCTAAGCTTGGACAAGCCACTGCCGTCAACCAGTGGCGGAGTACGTGTGTATGTGGTGCTACGTGGTCTAGCTAAAAACCATCATGAAAAATTAAGTAGGGATGAATTCATTCTGCGCAGCGTACCGGCGGATGAAGGTACAAATACACATTTGGAACAGTTGTTTCGGTCGTGGGATAAAATAACAATGGTATAAGCTACATTTGACGATAACAGTATATAATGATAATAATGATAATAATGATAATAATGATAATAATGATAATAATGATAATAATGATAATAATGATAATAATGATAATAATGATAATAATGATAATAATGCTAATAATGATAATAATGATAATAATGATAATAATGATAATAATGATAATAATGATAATAATGATAATAATGATAATAATGATAATAATGATAATAATGATAATAATGATAATAATGATAATAATGATAATAATGATAATAATGATAATAATGATAATAATGCCAATAATGCCAATAATGCCAATAATGCCAATAATGCCAATAATGCCAATAATGATAATAATGATAATAATGCTAATAATGCTAATAATGCTAATAATGCTAATAATGATAATAATGATAATAGTGCTAATAGTGCTAATAGTGACTAATAGTGATAATAGTGACAATAGTGATAATAGTGACAATAGTGACAATAGTGACAATAGTGACAATAGTGACAATAGTGACAATAGTGACAATAGTGACAATAGTGACAATAGTGATAATAGTGATAATAGTGATAATAGTGATAATCGTGATAATCGTGATAATCGTGATAATCGTGATAATCGTGATAATCGTGATAATCGTGATAATCGTGATAATCGTGATAATCGTGATAATCGTGATAATCGTGATAATCATGATAATCGTGATAATCATGATAATCGTGATGATAATGATGATAATGATGATAATGATGATAATGATGATAATGAAGATAATGATGATAATGATGATAATAATAATATATATACTAATACTAATACTAATACTAATACTAATACTAATACTAATACTAATACTAATACTAATACTAATACTAATACTAATACTAATACTAATACTAATACTAATACTAATACTAATACTAATACTAATACTAATACTAACACTAACACTAACACTACACTAAGCACTAACACTAACACTAAACTAACACTAGTACTATCTAGTACTATACTAGTACTAGTACTATATTAGTACTAGTACAATATAATACTAGTACTGCCTAGTACTAGTATGTCTTAAATCAAGAATACTTATTTCGAAGCTTATTCTCAGTCGTCAGTCATAAACAGTCGTGGAGCAGTTTTTCTTAGTGTGCAGAATAACCGATACGTAACTGGTTTATGATATGGACGTGTAAGCAATTGTTGAAATCAGCTAGGTATCAATATTAGCCAAGTTACTTATTTATGTCCGTCGATCGATACTGACATGACCTGGTGTGCTGCTGTGTGTCACCATCAGTCGGTTGGTGCCTCACTGTAGTGGAAGGTTGTTCGACAACATCAGATGCACTTTACTCTAATTAGAGATCGTGAAAATTACAGCTGAAGAGTGAATTGTTTTTGGACGAACATGCAGAACCGGGCACCGGTTATGCCATTACCCGTGATCGTGGTTCAGGTTCTATTTGTGTGTTTGATCCACTCTTGGACTACCGCAGACGGTAAGTTAATTATATTTCTCGATCGCGATAGAACGTGGGCAAAAAAGGAAGAATTGTCACGCAGCACAGTTACTAATCCACAGGGCTGCTCAAAGCGCTTTCAACTGTAACTCCTCATAGACGTGTTCTGTCGCACAACATAGTCGTCACCGGGTCTCTTTCACACCCAGCAAAGGGTGATGACTATTCGTATAAAATTCCCATCTCTATATTCCCAGGTATTCATACGTAAATCTCAGAACTAGCGCAATATGGAGCCAATGCTGACGCGGGTTAACGATGTAGGCGTAGGTACACTTGGCGAACGGATGACAATGGCTTGCGATTTGTTGTCATTCATCACAAGTCCGTTGTCACAGAGCCATGTTTTCGCATCTTGTACGCAGACTTCGATCATACGCTCGAGGGCCTGTGTGTGGTCGTTTGGTGGGAAAGTGATGTATAGTTGACTGTCGTCTGCGTATAGTTGGTGGTTAATGTTGTGCTTTTATAAAAATGTCGTCAGCGGTGCGGTGCATGCGTTGAACAGTAGCGGTCTAAGGAAATCGTATTATACATTATCACATATTATTAAATATAATAACGGCCCAAGTACTACAAAATTCCCTAGTTTATTATTAGCTGAATGGCACAGTTATATCTCGAATTATTAAATTATTATGTATTTATCGTTTGGTAAGGACCATTGCAGGTCAACAGGCGAATATTCATGAAATGTTACGTTACAGAACATTTAAATACACATAGGTACACAACACGTGTAGACAAGCATGGACGCACGCACTCGCGCGCTCTTTCGCACACACACACACTCGCTCAGAAACACACACACACACACACACACACACACACACACACACACACACACACACACACACACACACACACACACACACACACACACAACACACAACACACACAACACACACACACACACAACACACACACACACACACACACACACACACACACACACACACACACACACACACACACACACACACACACACACACACACACACACACACACACACACACTCTGTCTCTATCCCTGTCTCCGTCTCCGTCTCCGTCTCCGTCTCCGTCTCCGTCTCCGTCTCCGCTGCCTGCTCCTGCTCCTCGCCTCCGCCTCGCTCCGCCTCCGCCTCCGCCTCCGCCTCCGCCTCCGCCTCCGCCTCCGCCTCCGCCTCCGCCTCCGCCTCCGCCTCCGCCTCCGCCTCCGCCTCCGCCTCCGCCTCCGCCTCCGCCTCCGCCTCCGCCTCCGCTCTCCGCCTCCGCCTCCGCCTCCGCCTCCGCCTCCGCCTCCGCCTCCGCCTCCGCCTCCGCCTCCGCCTCCGCCTCCGCCTCCGCCTCCGCCTCCGCCTCCGCCTCCGCCTCTCCGCCTCCGCCTCCGCCTCCGCCTCCGCCTCCGCCTCCGCCTCCGCCTCCGCCTCCGCCTCCGCCTCCGCCTCCGCCTCCGCCTCCGCCTCCGCCTCCGCCTCCGCCTCCGCTCGCCCGCCTCCGCCTCCGCCTCCGCCTCCGCCTCCGCCTCCGCCTCCGCCTCCGCCTCCGCCTCCGCCTCCGCCTCCGCCTCCGCCTCCGCCTCCGCCTCCGCCTCCGCCGTCCCCGCCTCCGCCCCCGCCCCGTCCGCCGTCCCCCTCCGCCCGTCCCCGTCCCGTCCCCGTCCCCGTCCCCCGTCCCCGTCCCCGTCCCCGTCCCCGTCCCCCGTCCCCCGCCCCCGTCCCCGTCCCCGTCCCCCGCCCCGTCCCCGTCCCCGTCCCGTCCCCGCTCCGCGTCCGCTGTTGGTCTTGTCGTGCGTGCGTGCGTGCGTGCGTGCGTGCGTGCGTGCGTGCGTGTGTGTATGTGTGTGTGTGTGTGTTTTACAAAAATACAAATATGGCACTGAACAGAACACTCCAATTCCTCAGGCACCTGTTTTTGTAACTCTCTTGCCTAAAAAATAACAATAGTTACTGCGATGTGTTATTTCAGTATATAATACTACCAAGCGAATTAACGTACAGTTTTGAATGTTCTTTCATACGACGATCCTGTACTAGCGCGAACCAAAACCTAAAAATGCTTGTCATCAACGCTGCTCAGCTGAAACTTAATAACGTTTACAGTTATTAAACATGCGTGTATTTAGCAATAAAAACCACCTTACATTTAGGTAACATCGTTCGAATTAGGAAAATATGAGCCCGGTGCAAGTTCAAATGTAAACTAAAACAGACCGTTACAAAACAATTGTATTGGCAATATTGAGGCGGGCTAAGGTAATCGCAATAACGTTCGATGTTAATTTGAACCTTGAACATTTACTACAGTACACACGGCAACAATATACCTTAATTTACATAAAGTCAGACACAAGTAGGATAACTGGATGAACACAATTCACGTACCTTCAACCTGTTTGTGGATGACCACAGCAAGTATAATATAGACCACACACAAATGCGTCATGCTGGCAATAGATAACACTACTGTTCGAAGAACGACACTTACGCATCCGAAACTAATGTTTCATTGACTTATTGTGTGCCACACACAATAAGTCAATGTACGTCATTAACAGCTCCGAATATTCTATTACTGAAATGCAGCCAGACCGACAAGTGTAGAGCGATAGGTATTTCAGCAATAGTTAATTACATCGCTTTTCAAGATGTAGGGTTGTTAGCGTCACTTTCAAAGCCCGTATATCTTAACAGGCGTGTGATGACACTTGAAACAATCTTCTATGTGTGCTTATTAAGTTCAGGTGTGATACAAATTATAGTTGTCCAAAGTTGCCATTGTAATTCCAAGAGTTCGCAGTAAGCAACGTAAAACAGGTAAATATGCCGTATCTTTAAGGGAATTCATGCAGGGCGTGTGAACGGCTGCTGTGGGTTTTTATCAGACAGCTAACACACTCGTAACATAGGGCATAGAGGCGCCGTGTGTTATTCCGTTATTAAAACAGCTGGTGTTTTGCATATCGATTGTACAAATTACCTTAAGCGGCGGCGTACTATATAAAATGGCTTGCAAATGTACCGTTCACGACAATCTACGCTTTGTAGTATGACATCATCTTATTTTACTTGATGTTTCACATTTACACCTATAGTCACCTTAATAGCATTACGAGTTGCACTCAGTAGAAGCACTAGATGCTGTCCGTGTCTGGAATAAAACATAAGTACTCTACATATGAAATTCATACTTCAGTATTATACACTGATGGTCTTAGTTAATGGGAACGCAAATGTCTAGAGCGATAGGTATTTCAGCAATAATTGGGCCCAGTAATTAATTACATCGCTTTTTGCGCTTCAGACTAATTTCTTGTTGGCTGAATTAGCAAACGAAATTACCTTACTATTAATTGAGTCCCCGTCGAATAAATCTAGTTTGAGCATTTGCGACATATAACAGCCACTCGTTCTTTCTGCCGTATTGTAGCTGTTCTCTTAAGGCTTTCGTAAGGCGAACGCAGCGTGCATGTTTCCTTTTAAACTACAACAGCATTACTTTATTGTGCCATATAATTTGTTTTAATAAAAAGTAACCATTCGCTACTACAACTAAAACATTGTATCATTAGTTTACTGAATAAAAATATAGAATTCTCCCATTTGTTATCCCGTCCTGGTCTTTTCTCGTAGGAACAGCAGCTAGAATTCTTGTATTTACGCTGTCTTCACATATACTTAAATTGGATCAGTTTTTGTAACATTAAGGAAGTTGCTGCAAGATGCATTTGTTGTGTGAAATCACTTTGAGTTTGCTGTTACATGGGTAATTACTTGTGCAGCCCGGTTATAATGACTATTCATGCACACGCAGTGAACCACGCCATGATCGTTGATTTAAACACAGTGAACGTATCGGGTAAAATCAGTCTGATGAACTTAGCCAACCATTAATTCGGATGATTTGAGGTCACGCTAACGTTATAGTCAAGTTGTCATAATGATGACCTTGCAATGTTATCTACTGCAAACCTTTATTATGGAAATGTAATATATATGGTTAGGAGAGCAAGATTGGCTTGGTTGCAACTTGTGCAACCTTTAGCATTTCTCAGAATTCAAGATGGCGGTCTCGGTCATCTTGAATTTCGGCCAATTTTCAACTTGTGATCTCGATGACATACAGGGTCGTGTAATACCTCTTTTTAATGGTTTTCCAGGACGGGGAGTCCATTTCTGGAGTATATTTTTGGATACGGGTCAAATCAGAGGTAAAAGGTCAA
>JAODUO010000599.1:502500-560169 GCA_025642075.2 Ridgeia piscesae
TCTGCATATTATTGATATTACAACTTTGGCAGTTCTTAGATATCTGACTACCAAACTAAATTACTAATGCAACAATTGGCCTAACGTGTCTCTTACTTGGACGCTACTTAGAACAGTATTTCTTTATGAAATAACCATGCTGACTAATATTTGTTTATGATTTTGTACCGATCACACGACAATATTCTCTTTTTCTTTAGAAATGTAACAAACTGTCTCATGTCTTGTAAAGCAACATGATGGATGTGGTTTCGAAATAAATTGATTAACAGAAAACTAAGCTGTCTCCCAAAACCACTTTACCTTCACGTTATAATTGGGCATGTTAGATATGAATAAGACATAAACAGAATTATACATTAGTTCACGCTGTATTCAACATGTATGTTTTGCAGGTGTCGAACGAGTCTTATACAATCACCTACATCGAGGTTTCGTTTCCCTCAATGGAGATGCCGCCATCGTAAGCAAAATGGAAGTGACGTTTTACCTGGTCCGTCCAGGACTAACCAAAGCCGCCAACACGGTCTCGATAATGTCCTCGGAGAAACCTGGTTGGTACCTACGTCACAGCGACTCCCGATTGTATTTGGTCAAAAGATCCGAAACAGACTTGTTTTACAAGGACGCCACCTTCACCGAACACACGGACTCCTTCTACATTGGCTTCACGTCCTTCCAATCCGTCAACGTTCCTGACATGTACGTTTCTACCAACGACAAGAAGGAGTTGTTCATCCGCAAGTTTCAAGACACCAAAGCTTTTAAGGAGAGCGCTAGCTTTAGCAACGGTAAGTCATCTTCGGCTGGTGAACACAGAAGACACAGAACACTTAACAGAATATCTATGAAATCGTAAACACAAAAACGTTCTGCATATTATTGATATTACAACTTTGGCAGTTCTTAGATATCTGACTACCAAACTAAATTACTAATGCAACAATTGGCCTAACGTGTCTCTTACTTGGACGCTACTTAGAACAGTATTTCTTTATGAAATAACCATGCTGACTAATATTTGTTTATGATTTTGTACCGATCACACGACAATATTCTCTTTTTCTTTAGAAATGTAACAAACTGTCTCATGTCTTGTAAAGCAACATGATGGATGTGGTTTCGAAATAAATTGATTAACAGAAAACTAAGCTGTCTCCCAAAACCACTTTACCTTCACGTTATAATTGGGCATGTTAGATATGAATAAGACATAAACAGAATTATACATTAGTTCACGCTGTATTCAACATGTATGTTTTGCAGGTGTCGAACGAGTCTTATACAATCACCTACATCGAGGTTTCGTTTCCCTCAATGGAGATGCCGCCATCGTAAGCAAGACGGAAGTGACGTTTTACTTGATCCGTCCAGGACTAACCAAAGCCGCCAACACGGTCTCGATAATGTCCTCGGAGAAACCTGGTTGGTACCTACGTCACAGCGACTCCCGATTGTACTTGGCCAAACTGTCCGAAACAGACTTGTTTTACAAGGACGCCACTTTCACCGAACACACGGACTCCTTCTACATTGGCTTCACGTCCTTCCAATCCGTCAACGTTCCTGACATGTACGTTTCTACCAACGACAAGAAGGAGTTGTTCATCCGCAAGTTTCAAGACACCAAAGCTTTTAAGGAGAGCGCTAGCTTTAGCAACGGTAAGTCATCTTCGGCTGGTGAACACAGAAGACACAGAACACTTAACAGAATATCTATGAAATCGTAAACACAAAAACGTTCTGCATATTATTGATATTACAACTTTGGCAGTTCTTAGATATCTGACTACCAAACTAAATTACTAATGCAACAATTGGCCTAACGTGTCTCTTACTTGGACGCTACTTAGAACAGTATTTCTTTATGAAATAACCATGCTGACTAATATTTGTTTATGATTTTGTACCGATCACACGACAATATTCTCTTTTTCTTTAGAAATGTAACAAACTGTCTCATGTCTTGTAAAGCAACATGATGGATGTGGTTTCGAAATAAATTGATTAACAGAAAACTAAGCTGTCTCCCAAAACCACTTTACCTTCACGTTATAATTGGGCATGTTAGATATGAATAAGACATAAACAGAATTATACATTAGTTCACGCTGTATTCAACATGTATGTTTTGCAGGTGTCGAACGAGTCTTATACAATCACCTACATCGAGGTTTCGTTTCCCTCAATGGAGATGCCGCCATCGTAAGCAAAATGGAAGTGACGTTTTACCTGGTCCGTCCAGGACTAACCAAAGCCGCCAACACGGTCTCGATAATGTCCTCGGAGAAACCTGGTTGGTACCTACGTCACAGCGACTCCCGATTGTATTTGGTCAAAAGATCCGAAACAGACTTGTTTTACAAGGACGCCACCTTCACCGAACACACGGACTCCTTCTACATTGGCTTCACGTCCTTCCAATCCGTCAACGTTCCTGACATGTACGTTTCTACCAACGACAAGAAGGAGTTGTTCATCCGCAAGTTTCAAGACACCAAAGCTTTTAAGAGAGCTAGCTTTGCAACGGTAAGTCATCTTCGGCTGTGAACAGAAAAGGACACTTAAAGAATATCTATGAAACTAAACACAAAAAAGTTTGCATATTATTGATATTACAACTTTGGAGTTCTTAGATATCTGACTACAAATAAATTACTAATGCAACAATTGGCTAACGTTTTTACTTGGACGCTACTTAAATATATTTCTTTAGAAATAACCATTACTAATATTTGTTTAGATTTGTCGATTTACAGACAATATTTTCTTTTTCTTTAGAAAAGAACAAACTGTCTCATGTCTTGTAAAGCAACATGATGGATGTGGTTTCGAAATGAATTGATTAACAGAAAACTAAGCTGTCTCCCAAACCACTTTACCTTCACGTTATAATGGGCATGTTAATATGAATAAGACATAAACAGAATTATACATTAGTTCCGCTGTATTCAACATGTAGTTTTGCAGGTGTCGAACGAGTCTTTACAATCAGCTACATCGAGGTTCGTTTCCCTCAATGGAGATGCCGCCATCGTAAGCAAAATGGAAGTGACGTTTTACCTGGTCCGTCCAGGACTAACCAAAGCCGCCAACACGGTCTCGATAATGTCCTCGGAGAAACCTGGTTGGTACCTACGTCACAGCGACTCCCGATTGTATTTGGTCAAAAGATCCGAAACAGACTTGTTTTACAAGGACGCCACCTTCACCGAACACACGGACTCCTTCTACATTGGCTTCACGTCCTTCCAATCCGTCAACGTTCCTGACATGTACGTTTCTACCAACGACAAGAAGGAGTTGTTCATCCGCAAGTTTCAAGACACCAAAGCTTTTAAGGAGAGCGCTAGCTTTAGCAACGGTAAGTCATCTTCGGCTGGTGAACACAGAAGACACAGAACACTTAACAGAATATCTATGAAATCGTAAACACAAAAACGTTCTGCATATTATTGATATTACAACTTTGGCAGTTCTTAGATATCTGACTACCAAACTAAATTACTAATGCAACAATTGGCCTAACGTGTCTCTTACTTGGACGCTACTTAGAACAGTATTTCTTTATGAAATAACCATGCTGACAATATTTGTTTATGATTTTGTACCGATCACACGACAATATTCTCTTTTTCTTTAGAAATGTAAAAAACTGTCTCATGTCTTGTAAAGCAACATGATGGATGTGGTTTCGAAATAAATTGATTAACAGAAAACTAAGCTGTCTCCCAAACCACTTTACCTTCACGTTATAATTGGGCATGTTAGATATGAATAAGATAACAGAATTATACATTAGTTCACGCTGTATTCAACATGTATGTTTTGCAGGTGTCGAACGAGTCTTATACAATCACCTACATCGAGGTTTCGTTTCCCTCAATGGAGATGCCGCCATCGTAAGCAAACGGAAGTGACGTTTTACTTGATCCGTCCAGGACTAACCAAAGCCGCCAACACGGTCTCGATAATGTCCTCGGAGAAACCTGGTTGGTACCTACGTCACAGCGACTCCCGATTGTACTTGGCAAACGATCCGAAACAGACTTGTTTTACAAGGACGCCACTTTCACCGAACACACGGACTCCTTCTACATTGGCTTCACGTCCTTCCAATCCGTCAACGTTCCTGACATGTACGTTTCTACCAACGACAAGAAGGATTGTTCATCCGCAAGTTTCAAGACACCAAACTTTTAAGGAGAGCGCTAGCTTTAGCAACGGTAAGTCATCTTCGGCTGGTGAACACAGAAGACACAGAACACTTAACAGAATATCTATGAAATCGTAAACACAAAAACGTTCTGCATATTATTGATATTACAACTTTGGCAGTTCTTAGATATCTGACTACAAACTAAATTACTAATGCAACAATTGGCCTAACGTGTCTCTTACTTGGACGCTACTTAAAAAGTATTTCTTTATGAAATAACCATGCTGACTAATATTTGTTTATGATTTTGTACCGATCACACGACAATATTCTCTTTTTCTTTAGAAATGTAACAAACTGTCTCATGTCTTGTAAAGCAACATGATGGATGTGGTTTCGAAATAAATTGATTAACAGAAAACTAAGCTGTCTCCCAAAACCACTTTACCTTCACGTTATAATTGGGCATGTTAATATGAATAAGACATAAACAGAATTATACATTAGTTCCGCTGTATTCAACATGTAGTTTTGCAGGTGTCGAACGAGTCTTTACAATCACCTACATCGAGGTTTCGTTTCCCTCAATGGAGATGCCGCCATCGTAAGCAAAATGGAAGTGACGTTTTACCTGGTCCGTCCAGGACTAACCAAAGCCGCCAACACGGTCTCGATAATGTCCTCGGAGAAACCTGGTTGGTACCTACGTCACAGCGACTCCCGATTGTATTTGGCAAAAGCCGAAACAGACTTGTTTTACAAGGACGCCACCTTCACCGAACACACGGACTCCTTCTACATTGGCTTCACGTCCTTCCAATCCGTCAACGTTCCTGACATGTACGTTCTACCAACGACAAGAAGGATTGTTCATCCGCAAGTTTCAAGACACCAACTTTTAAGGAGAGCGCTAGTAGCAACGGTAAGTCATCTTCGGCTGGTGAACACAGAAGACACAGAACACTTAACAGAATATCTATGAAATCGTAAACACAAAACGTTCTGCATATTATTGATATTACAACTTTGGCAGTTCTTAGATATCTGACTACAAACTAAATTACTAATGCAACAATTGGCTAACGTGTCTCTTACTTGGACGCTACTTAAAAGTATTTCTTTATGAAATAACCATGCTGACTAATATTTGTTTATGTTTGTACCGATCACACGACAATATTCTCTTTTTCTTTAGAAATGTAACAAACTGTCTCATGTCTTGTAAAGCAACATGATGGATGTGGTTTCGAAATAAATTGATTAACAGAAAACTAAGCTGTCTCCCAAAACCACTTTACCTTCACGTTATAATTGGGCATGTTAGATATGAATAAGACATAAACAGAATTATACATTAGTTCACGCTGTATTCAACATGTATGTTTTGCGGTGTCGAACGAGTCTTATACAATCACCTACATCGAGGTTTCGTTTCAATGGAGATGCGCCATCAGCAAAGGAAGATTACTGTCGTCCAGACTAACCAAAGCCGCAACACGGTCTCGATAATGTCCTCGAGAAACCGGTGGTACCTCGCACAGGACTCCGATTGTATTGGCAAAGTCCGAAACAGACTTGTTTTACAAGGACGCCACTTCACGAACACACGGACTCCTTCTACATTGGCTAGTCCAACTAACGTACAGAGTGATATTACAACTTTGGCAGTTCTTAGATATCTGACTACCAAACTAAATTACTAATGCAACAATTGGCCTAACGTGTCTCTTACTTGGACGCTACTTAGAACAGTATTTCTTTATGAAATAACCATGCTGACTAATATTTGTTTATGATTTTGTACCGATCACACGACAATATTCTCTTTTTCTTTAGAAATGTAACAAACTGTCTCATGTCTTGTAAAGCAACATGATGGATGTGGTTTCGAAATAAATTGATTAACAGAAAACTAAGCTGTCTCCCAAAACCACTTTACCTTCACGTTATAATTGGGCATGTTAGATATGAATAAGACATAAACAGAATTATACATTAGTTCACGCTGTATTCAACATGTATGTTTTGCAGGTGTCGAACGAGTCTTATACAATCACCTACATCGAGGTTTCGTTTCCCTCAATGGAGATGCCGCCATCGTAAGCAAGACGGAAGTGACGTTTTACTTGATCCGTCCAGGACTAACCAAAGCCGCCAACACGGTCTCGATAATGTCCTCGGAGAAACCTGGTTGGTACCTACGTCACAGCGACTCCCGATTGTACTTGGCCAAACTGTCCGAAACAGACTTGTTTTACAAGGACGCCACTTTCACCGAACACACGGACTCCTTCTACATTGGCTTCACGTCCTTCCAATCCGTCAACGTTCCTGACATGTACGTTTCTACCAACGACAAGAAGGAATTGTTCATCCGCAAGTTTCAAGACACCGAACCTTTTAAGGAGAGCGCTAGCTTTAGCAACGGTAAGTCATCTTCGGCTGGTGAACACAGAAGACACAGAACACTTAACAGAATATCTATGAAATCGTAAACACAAAAACGTTCTGCATATTATTGATATTACAACTTTGGCAGTTCTTAGATATCTGACTACAAAACTAAATTACTAATGCAACAATTGGCCTAACGTGTCTCTTACTTGGACGCTACTTAAAATAGTATTTCTTTATGAAATAACCATGCTGACTAATATTTGTTTATGATTTTGTACCGATCACACGACAATATTCTCTTTTTCTTTAGAAATGTAACAAACTGTCTCATGTCTTGTAAAGCAACATGATGGATGTGGTTTCGAAATGAATTGATTAACAGAAAACTAAGCTGTCTCCCAAAACCACTTTACCTTCACGTTATAATGGGGCATGTTAAATATGAATAAGACATAAACAGAATTATACATTAGTTCTCGCTGTATTCAACATGTAAGTTTTGCAGGTGTCGAACGAGTCTTGTACAATCAGCTACATCGAGGGTTCGTTTCCCTCAATGGAGATGCCGCCATCGTAAGCAAAATGGAAGTGACGTTTTACCTGGTCCGTCCAGGACTAACCAAAGCCGCCAACACGGTCTCGATAATGTCCTCGGAGAAACCTGGTTGGTACCTACGTCACAGCGACTCCCGATTGTATTTGGTCAAAAGATCCGAAACAGACTTGTTTTACAAGGACGCCACCTTCACCGAACACACGGACTCCTTCTACATTGGCTTCACGTCCTTCCAATCCGTCAACGTTCCTGACATGTACGTTTCTACCAACGACAAGAAGGAGTTGTTCATCCGCAAGTTTCAAGACACCAAAGCTTTTAAGGAGAGCGCTAGCTTTAGCAACGGTAAGTCATCTTCGGCTGGTGAACACAGAAGACATAACAACTGATATATTAAACTTATATATATATTAGTTATAATACTGTGTTCTGGTAAGTGTAAAATAAATTATATAATAACATGTACCAAGACTTATGCCTCATTAAAATCAAACTTGTTCAAATCATTGATAACATTATATCGGTTATTGGCAGTAAGTAATTACATTTTAGATTGAGTCATATTTCGTCAGGCATGTATAATATAAAAAATGTATTACGTGAAAAGTAATATTGTGTTAAACATATTGTAGACCTGGAGCTAAATGTTGAATAATGTATGTGTTGTCTGTGTTGATTCAAACGCAATTCGCTTGGTTTTTGTCATTTGGTTGATACATGTGAAATATGTTTGCAATTTACGCGGATAGATGAATTGTTAAATTATGGTCATGAATCTAATTATTTTGATATATTAATATGATATTTTGTGTCACTGTAGGGCAGCACGGTTATTCAGGTACGTAGGGAACATATCGTGTTGTTGCGCTCCTTCTGCTTTTTCTTCTCCTTCTTCGTGTGTCTTTGTCTTTGACTTTAGTGACTTGATTTGACATGTAGCATGTGGCATAGATGTAGTCAAGTTGCAGCTAACACCAAGGACCGTGACTGAGACGGACGGTGACGAATGGAGAGCGGCGTGACATAGAGTACCCAACCAAGCGTATCCCAAGGTGACAAAGTCATCACACGGCAGAACAAAACGAAAGTGACGAAATGACTACATAGAGGTGAATATGTACTTAATCGTTTATATCATAACACCGTGATTTATTGTATATAACGAAGGCTGTAACGTCATGTAAAGCATTTTAGTTGATGCATAAATCAGTGCGTTGAGTAAAAAGAACATTGTATGTAGTAAATAACTCAAATGTTAATTATATTACAGTCAAAAGACGATCATGGTGCCTCTTTGTTGCAGTTGTTCATGTAATTGTTGTTGTTATTAGTATATTTAAAAGTGAAGAAACGTTTAATATTATTCCTTTTTACAAACAAGTTTCTGAATTATAAAGAGGAAAACATTTCCAGTTGTTGTGAATTCAGAAAACTGAGATGTACAAGTGTGCTCCATATTATATATCACCATATTGTTTTGCAGAAAGAAGATCTGAAACCAAGCCGTTAATTTGCTGGGAGAACAAGTACAGTTGTAAGTTCTTGTACACAGCCTAGCATTCAATATAGAGCCTAGGATGTGTTATTTTTCCCGTCTTTTCGCCACCATAGGATACCTGCTTATGCCAAACCATCTCGACGTCCCTGGAACGATTTCTAACCCATTTTTAAAGTCACCGCATTGGATTCCTGTCCGATTTCGCTATGATCATCTAACAATAATAATGATGTTATTTAAACACCATCAAATCCGGGAATAATGCCCCGTTCACGGGTGTGCAAAACAAAAATCTAAAACATAAATTCTTAAATGGGAGAGCTAAATAAAATAATAAGTAAGTACCTTAAAGAAACGGTTAATAAGACAAAATCCTAGTTCATGAACTTTAAATGAATCGTTGTAAAACGTTATTGAGTAGATTTTAAAAATAATGCGAATATAACTACAACCGATGAAGTGTAACTGTATGTATGATTGATAAATAATCTTGCAGTATTCTTTTAACAGTTTTATAAATTAGTTCTGGTGAAATTATTTGTTCCAGGAATGAATACTAATATTTGGAGTAGGTGTTTTTTCTATAGCTACACCTACTCTCTGCTATTTGGAATATAATTCCTTGTAATGTTAGCTCAGTTGAAAATATTGGAATATTGCGCCTTCGTTATTTTAAAACGTATCCTTACCTATAGCTCCATAGCTCCCTGACGCGTCAACCAATCACTGACCACCGGGTCTTGAGACTGGTCAACCGTTTTGAATTGATGCGCTTGCGAACTTGGTTTCCAAGGATTTCGGCGCAATATACGTTATCGTATTATCATAATTACTATTATTAGTATTATTACTACCATTATATTATTATTACACCAGACACCGTGCAATAATTTCCAAAAAGACTATTCGTATAAAAAACCAACCATTGTCTAGTATCATTATGTATTTATACAAATGAATGAATTGAAACATATGACGTGAACGGTTGTTACCATGCTTCGTAAAGGCATCAGAAGAATATGAACTGGGACTGTCTCGTTTGAGAGTGTAATGTTATAACTATTACGTCACCAAACGTCCACATGACGCAGGGTATTGGCCTCATAACCACCGTCTACCCTGAATGAATCATAAACACACACAATTTGGCATTTCACAAGTTATTGCCTGTACAATTAAAGCTAGCCACCGTGGTATCGGACAGAAGACGACACGCTAAAGTAATTCGGGTTAACAGAATACGAGTACTGCTATTTCAAAATAATAAACAGAAATTGTGTATGCGTACATCAAAAATAGTTCAGATGCAACTGTTCTAAATATATAGGATAACAAATATAACATATGAGTACAGTATATGTTTTAATACATAAACGTTTACTAATTAATGAATATGTATATATTGTTTCGTTTATTCTACAAATGTTACTAGGTCTCATGAAGAAGGCCCAGAAGATGAGAAACGACCAAACGGGCATGTAGATGTCCTAGTTGTCAGCAGATTACAAGATAGACAAGTGGAAACACAGAATGGAAAGTAAATGCAAATCAGTATTAAATTGCTTCGCTTAAGGTATTATAGCTATACATATCCATAACTCCACTTAATGTTGGCTATAATGGAATCCAATTATTCGGTTTCTTCTTACTGCAAGAGTAACCATTGCAGGAGTAACACTTGCAGGAGTAACACTTGCAGGAGTAACACTTGCAGGAGTAACCATTTAAGGAGTAACCCTTCCAGGAGTAACCACTACAGGAGTAACTCTTGCAAGAGTAACTCTTGCAGGAGTAACACTTGCAGTAGTAAACCTTGAAGGAGTAATGTGCAATGTCTTTTTCTGGAAGAACAAATGGCAAATGTGTCATCTCATAATAACTCGCACTCGGTTCTACTAACGCTACGTCTCTCTCTCTCTCTCTCTCTCTCTTCTCTCTCTCTCTCTCTCTCTCTCTCTCTCTTTCTCTCTCTTCTCTCTCTCTCTCTCTCTTCTCTCTTCTCTCTGTCTCTGTCTCCGTCTCCGTCTCCGTCTCCGTCTCGTCTCGTCTCCGTCTCCGTCTCCGTCTCCGTCTCCGTCTCCGTCTCCGTCTTTTCGTCTCTCGTCTCCGTTCCGTCTCCGTCGTCTCCGTCTCCGTCTCCGTCGTCTCCGTCTCCGTCTCCGTCTCCGTCTCCGTCTCCGTCTCCGTCTCCGTCTCCGTCTCCGTCTCCGTCTCCGTCTCCGTCTCCGTCTCCGTCTCCGTCTCCGTCTCCGTCTCCGTCTCCGTCTCCGTCTCCCGTCCCGTCCCCTGTCTCCGTCCCGTCCCCGTCCCGTCCCCGTCCCCGTCCCCGTCCCCGTCCCCGTCCCCGTCCCCGTCCCCGTCCCCGTCCCCCTCCCCCGCCCCGTCCCGTCCCGTCCCGTCCCCCTCCCCGTCCCCCCGTCCCCGTCCCCGTCCCCGTCCCCGTCCCCGTCCCCGTCCCCGTCCCCGTCCCCGTCCCCGTCCCCGTCCCCGTCCCCGTCCCCGTCCCCGTCCCGTCCCCCCGTCCCCCGTCCCCTCCCGTCCCGTCCCCTGTCCCGTCCGTCCCCGTCCCCGTCCCCGTCCCGTCCCCGTCCTCCCCGTCCCGTCCCCGTCCCCGTCCCTCCGTCCCCGTCCCCCGTCCCGTCCCCGTCCCCGTCCCGTCCCGTCCCGTCCCGTCCCGTCCCGTCCCCGTCCCGTCCCCGTCCCCGTCCCGTCCCCCGTCCCCGTCCCCGTCCCCGTCCCCGTCCCCGTCCCCGTCCCCGTCCCCGTCCCCGTCCCCGTCCCCGTCCCCGTCCCCGTCCCCGTCCCCGTCCCCGTCCCCGTCCCCGTCCCCGTCCCCGTCCCCGTCCCGTCCCCGTCCCCGTCCCCGTCCCCCGTCCCCGTCCCCGTCCCCGTCCCCGTCCCCGTCCCCGTCCCGTCCCCGTCCCCGTCCCCGTCCCCCGTCCCCGTCCCCGTCCCCGTCCCCGTCCCCGTCCCCGTCCCCGTCCCGCGTCCCTCGTCCCGTCCTCGTCCCCGTCCCCGTCCCGTCCCCGTCCCCGTCCCCGTCCCCGTCCCGTCCCCGTCCCGTCCCGTCCCCGTCCCCGTCCCCGTCCCCCGTCCCTCTGCCCCCTCGCCCCTGCCCTCTGCCCCTCTGCCCCTCTGCCCCTCTGCCCCTCTGCCCCTCTGCCCCTCTGCCCCTCTGCCCCTCTGCCCCTCTGCCCCTCTGCCCCTCTGCCCTCTGCCCCTCTGCCCCTCTCCCCTCTCCCTCTCTCCCCTCTCCCCTCTCCCCTCTCTCTCCTCTCTCCCTCTCTCCCTCTTCTCCTCTCCCTCTCTCCCTCTCTCCCTCTCTCCCCCTCTCTCTCCCTCTCTCCCTCCTCCCTCACTCCCTCCCTCCCTCCCTCTCTCTCTCTCTCTCTATATATATATATCCTATCTTTTTATTCTTCTCACCCTATTTCGTATGTCCCCCTCTCTCTCATACATAAATCACACACTCGGACACACACACACTCACACACACACACACACACACACACACACACACACACACACACACACACACACACACACACACACACACACACACACACACACACACACACACACACACACACACACACACACACACACACTCAAACACACACACACACACAACACACACAACACACACCACACACACACACACACCAAACACAAACACAAACACAAACACAAACACAAACACAAACACAAACACAAACACAAACACAAACACAAACACAAACACAAACACAAACACAAACACAAACACAAACACAAACACAAACACAAACACAAACACAAACACAAACACAGCACCTTGTTGTCAGCGTCATCCTGTATTTATTAAAACTGCTGATTATACAATTTCAATGTGTCATTCCAGATGCTCGATGCAATTGACATCTTCACAAAAAACATCTACTGCGACTTGAAACAAGAGCCTGAATTTACAGAAGAAGTGGGCGAATCAGTCGAAGATGTACCGCCTTTGGCCGGACTGATTGATCTGACAAATCATTAATTTAGTATTTCGCAGAGATAGCCTTTGATATGTGGCCTATGATCTACATTGTCTCACTGGTACAATAGCGAACCCGTTTTTAGAGTTCTATTTTCTGCGTATGGTATTTGTATAGTATAGTGAACTGCCAGTCAACAATAATTAATTAGTTTAGAAAACAATCAACATAGATTGAGTGTGCAAATTTGTGTCACATCCTACCGTTGCAGTGTATAGTGGTTTAAAATAAAACATGTATATACAGTAATATATCTGCATTCTGTCATGTTTTTCTGTCGTAATATCACTTTGACATTTTATTATATGGTAATAAATAGATTAAGGTTTTTCAAAATTACAGGTCGCCGGCTTCGACCAGCAAATTAATACATAAAGTTATGTATGTGTGTTGCTTGTGCTGCGTTATCTTAAACATGTGTTATTGTGTGAGTAAACTGTTATCGGGTATTGACAATTGTTATATGTAGTATGGGGGCATGATGTATGACCACCTACTAAGCGGATGCTGCAATATTACATCAAATGGTCCAGACGGTAACTAAGCCATCGCTGACATGGTGATGAAGTAAAAGAAATGTTACCGAGTCGTGTCAGTTTCAATATGTTTCGAAGTTTGAATAATAACACACACACGCACACGCACACGCACACGCACACGCACACGCACACGCACACGCACACGCACACGCACACGCACACGCACACGCACACGCACACGCACACGCACACGCACACGCACACCACACGCACACACGCACAGCACACGCCCCGCACAGCACGCACACGCACACGCACACGCACACGCACACGCACACGCACACGCACACGCACACGCACCCGCACACGCACACGCACACGCACACGCACACGCACACGCACACGCACACGCACACGCACACGCACACGCACACGCACACGCACACGCACACGCACACGCACACGCACACGCACACGCACACGCACACGCACACGCACACGCACACGCACACGCACACGCACACGCACACGCACACGCACCCACACACACACACGCACACGCACCCCACCGCACACGCACACGCACACGCACACGCACACGCACACGCACACGCACACGCACACGCACACGCACACGCACACGCACACAGCACACGCACACACGTGTTATTTGTTCTCACATGTTTTTCACACATCGATTAATTCTGCCTTCACACGCACCGACAAACCATCCGTTTGATTTCAAACAGGAGTGTGCACGCACACACACACTTACACCCACACAACGCACGCACACACACACACACACACACACACACACACACACACACACACACACACACACACACACACACACACACACACACACACACACACACACACACACACACACACACACACACACACACACACACACACACACACACACACACACACACACACACACACACACACACACACACACACACACACACACACACACACACACACACACACACACACACACACACACACACACACACACACACACACACACACACACACACACACACACACACACACACACACACACACACACACACACACACACACACACACACACACACACACACACACACACACACACACACACACACACACACACACGCACGCAGACATAATTATTAATAAGAAGGCGAACAGTTATCAATTATTGTAAGACTACTTGACATGCAATTTAGAATAATGCCTATCCTAGTCAATACATATTGATCAAGCGAGAACTACGGCATTATATGTTAATTTCCCACGCTTTTTATGGCAACCCGCTTCAACTAACAATTATCCACACGTTACGTGCAGACACGTCTCTGTGCCAGAGTGTATCGCTCGAGGACACTGCGGTCTGGAAATAGGTGTTTTCACCGGTCGAACAACGAAACATCTTAGTTACCGTCTGGACCACTAGATGGACTTTGAGGGCGAATGACATCCTCGCAAACCACGGGTCGTTGTGCGTCGCTACCATAGATATAAATAGAACACACAAGTAGAACAAGATCGCTCAGCCGATATCAGTTGACACATGATACTTTGAAGTCAACATGGGCTGGTGACAGTCATGCAACTGCCAAGCAGAAAGCCACTGCAGTCCCTGTATATTTGTAGGACTGCAGCAAGTTTTCTACATAATTACCACGTTATTTATTTACTGACATCCGTTAGCCAGTGTTGTTTAATTGTGTACAATGTGTTCAAACAGTTGCCTCACTAATATGCCAGTATGAAACCAATCAACAGGCTTATACTTAGTATACAGTGTCTCACTGTGTGACGGGTGAGTAGAGCTTAGTACTATTTAATTTGTTATTCTACCAGATCCACAATTGTTGTGGTGATTTACCAAAAAGTCATTTAAATATCAACCAACTGAAGTCCGTCCTCCAAATACATTGGCGATAACACCCAGACATATATAATGAACTACAATTTCACAGATTTAAAAACAGACTATGCAAAGTGGATGAGAAAATATGGAAAACAACAACAAAACAGAGCTGCCAACAATACGACCAACAACAGTAGTAGAAGAGGTAGAAAGGTAGAAAAGTAGTACTATTAAGATAGTCAACTAACTAATTATACTGTGTCAATAGTAGTAACAATGAATACATAAAATTAGGCAAACTACAACAAAATAGCAGGGATGTCATAGTAACAGGTTTATTAAAATAACCACAGTTTCCCTTTCTTGTCCCCCTCAACAGAATTAGTTTGCATGGTCATTTAATGACGGGACGATGGCATATTCCGGATCCTGTTTTCTGTCGGTTGGTACAGTTGTTCGCTACACAGGAGGTAACCATATTTGCTACTTCACAATGACTGTTGTAACCAGCAAATGGATTAACGTTGCTCACACCAGTGTCAACCACCGAACTGTCCAGAGTATCCATCTGGGATATTGACCTCAGGATAAACTCATTTCCAGGTCATAGCCCTTCCCCTAATGACTAAGCTGGAGGCTACATCCCACTTCACATTGCCAAGGAACCACAGTGACAAATATTTAGATCCCTACACCAACGCAGTGAACCAACTCAAAACATTCAACGGAAACAATCGTTAGTAATCCTTAGTTTTGACCCCTTGCTAAATGGTTTGTTTGACGATCCATTTAAGTTTGCTAAGTAACAACTTGTCATATTTCAACTTCGAATATCGTGTGGACGTAGTGTTAGTTTAGGAGTGTTTCAGCGTATGATAGTTTTTCGTAAGAGTGAGCGATAATTAATGTATCACAGTTTGATTAAACCGTGGCTATTCCGGGCAAAATGGGATATAGTAATGCGGGCTATATGGGATCAACAATTGTGTTTGTTATGTCTTCTTGTTTTTGTATTTTTCATTCCAAAACATTAAAATGCAATTTACTTTGACAATATGCCTGTTTCAGTTGATCTAAGCGATCAACTGAAACAGGCATATTTAACTAGTAGCTCACTAAGTTACATAAAGATGTGAGATATATGGATTACATAATTATACAGGAATAGTAATCCGCCCAAGGTACGGCAGTCAAATTCATAAAAAGTATGACTTTTGCTTATGCGACCTTACCATATCGCATAGCTTTGTTATTCTTATTGAAGTTTACTAGCGCTAATATATCAGTTACTTAAAATAGCTATTCTGAATATGTAGCACCATGTCACATTAGCGAATGACACAACTAAATATGCATCCCATATTTCCCGGAACAAAATCCCATTTTACCCGTATATTTATATGCGGGTAAAATGGGAATTTTGCGGGAAAACGGGATAGTCCGTTTTTTATCAAAACATAATGATGTCAACAACAGCGGAACGTTAACTCTCCCATATTGCCCGGGTTTCCCCTACATATCTTAGTAATTATTTACAAAATCCTTAGGTTAATCACCGTACTGTCAAAGGCTGTTGCTAGGCAAAGGACACAAGAAATAGGTTTTGATGCAGCAACCGTTGGCGGTTGAGGATGGTGCATTGCGAGCAGAACGTTTTATCACATCTTTGTAGAGTGACGTTTCTTGACGGTTGCGGTATAGTATAAAATACCGCTGCACATACCCTTAACACGCATATCCTGACATAAAAGTCCAGTGCATATGGGAAATAGTGTCCTCCGAGAACGGACGAAGCACTTACGTACACACACGTATGCATGCACGCGTGCGCACTAAATGCCTAAGCATGCGTGCGCAATATGTTGTAATACACTTGCATTGCATTTTATTGAGAACAAATTAAACACATCAATAAAGAAAAATGTTCAACTTTAAACAAGCTATAATTGTTAAACAGTGCCTGAAAAGACGTAGTCATTTTATTGTAAGAAGCAAAGAACACATTAGCTTTATTCGTGTACGTGATTGTTTGTTATTTTAACGTGTGGGACCAATACATACTATGTAGTCCAAATGTACACGACACATACATTTTAGTTTTTATTTGATTACAGTGTGTCGATAGTGTGCATAATCCGTACATTTGCAAATCAGCTAGATTTTTTTAGTTGATATTACCCCGGGAAAAGTTAGTAAGGGTTTATTTATATTCGTTATAACAATAAAATATCAGCGCCATATTTTGAATTCACCTAGAATCGACTACGTGCTGCATTACGATGCCAGTTACTACACAGACAACAACAAAGATTAGCGGTTAACGTTCAATGTGCAACCACGAGTTCAAATTATATCCTTTTGTCCAGTGAGGCGAGAAGTCACGTGTGGCGCCATGCTACGGACAAATAATGTAACCGGTAGGGACAACAGCGGCGTCAACATAAACTACAACGCGGAAGTAATGTCTCCTTAGCTCTAGTTGAGAGTCGCTGTCAGTCATGGCTTATAAGTTGTGGAACCGTAAAGTTAGAACGACATGTCTCTTCATATGCATTGTATGGACATCCGTTCCACGTAAGTGGACACATATTTATCTTTTCTTTGTATCATTTTTTAGTAATGTTAACTTTAATAAAATTCACATTAATCATAAATTTAGAGTAGACACAGAACTGTGACCTTACCTTTAGGACCTAGATAAGACTACGCCGTGCTAGGGTAGTTGAAACTAACCAGTAACACACAGCTGTCCCTAACACTCATTTGACAGTAAATGTCACATTACAGTAACACGTGACTGTAACCAACAGCTCCGTTTGAGTTACAAACATGAGAGTGGCAGTGCTGTAACAAGTTCTCCAGAAAGGTAACTAAGCAAAGGTAAAAGTAACTAAGCAAAGGTAAAAGTAACTAAGCAAAGGTAAAAGTAACTAAGCAAAGGTAAAAGTAACTAAGTAAAGGTAAAAGTAACTAAGTAAAGGTAAAAGTAACTAAGCAAAGGTAAAGTAACAAAGTAAAGGTAAAAGTAACTAAGTAAAGGTAAAAGTAACTAAGCAAAGGTAAAAGTAAATAAGCAAAGGTAAAAGTAACTAAGCAAAGGTAAAAGTAACTAAGTAAAGGTAAAAGTAACTAAGTAAAGGTAAAAGTAACTAAGTAAAAAACTACTTAAGTAAACGAAGAAGTACCCCTGAAAAAAACTACTTAATGTCACGTCTAAATGTTGCTTCAGTAGAAACATATAACTATTTTGCTCTGACTGAAACCTTAATTACTCAGTATGTCTGGTACTCTCATTATTTAAGTGATAATTGAGTCAAACTTAACTGACAACACATTAGTTTGACAAGTACTGTTGTTCAAACACAATAGTTTGTTCACATTTCTTTGAGTGCTTGACCAAGAAGAAGAAGATGTCTGTAATTCTTTCACTTGTTGTTAATACACATTAAATACATAAGTAAAGTTTCTAAGTTGTGATGTCTATGGAGAGATATGTTTGTATTGATCAAAAATATGATTTATCTGTTTGTTGGAAATGTGTGATGTAAAAACTGTGTTAACTTGGAAAAGCATGTAGACCTCCCACGGAACTGAAAACAAGCATAAGTTCATGTTTTCACGTACCCTGTTTCTCCACCAAATGGTAGCCACAATAAAAAAGCCAACTTGCAGGTATTAGATCACTGTACACTGTAAACCAGTAAGATTGATATCATGTCTTGCATATGTGTTTATACATGTTTTGTTTTTTAAAGTTATTAATTTGTTTATATAACTTATCAATTTATTTATTTTATCCATTATATTTTAAACTTTTGTATTTTCAAATGGTGTTTATCTATACGTAAATTGTATCAATTACATTTATTATACAATATTATATATATATATATATATATATATATATATATATATATATATATATATATATATATATGGCTAAATGCTGCATAGGGAGACCAGTGCATATATGACCACCTACAGGAGACCGGCCATATATTTTTATGTAATTGATTTTCCAATTATGTCTAATTGGAACATTGTCTGTAATACAAATACACACCACATACTACAATATTGTTATGATATTGTAATAAATAACATATATACACAAAAATTGGTCTCCTCAGGAGTTAGTTATTTGTTATACTTATTTGCAGTATATCCAAAACCCAATACAACAATAACAATAACAATAACAACGTAAATATATATGCAGATACACTGTATCTGCATTTAACAAATGTACAACTTATGGCTAGGAGATCCGTCAAATATTTGTTTTTATTAATGTGTGTATATATTTATTTAAATTAATACATAACAAACAAGCATACAGTACACTGAGCACAGAATGCTAACCCCTCAATCACTATATAGCAAAACGTTTAAACTATTAGCACTTCTCTGCTGGGGTCACGTGTGCGATGCCATATGCACATAAATATATACAAGTGTTTGCAATAAATGTGCTCAAAACCAATCAAAATATAAAATAAAGTTTATAATAATTGCTGCATAAGTTAATTCCTTTATATCTAAACTATCTCCACTAACAAGGATAATCATTAAATAAAATGCATTAGTTATGCAATCACACATCAAAACTTTAAGGAGACCAGCTCCGGTCTCCTTAAAACGGCGGTGCTATATGCATAACTGGTCTCCCGTATGTGGCATTTAACTTTATATATATATATATATATATATATATATATATATATATATATATATATATATATAAAAACCTGAAATGACTGGTTACAATAATAACGGTATTGACACACTTGGATTCCCCATATGCCATTTCATGATTTCATCTATTTGTCGGATGTCAAAGCTTTGTGGTAAATACTCACACGTCTATGAGCCCCTGAAAATTGTATTTTAGTTTGTTGTGAGAAATCTGATAAGTTACAACACTTTTAGAAATCCACGGAAAATCGTCAAATGAAGCTCACATTTTTAGGAGAAGCCAACTTGTAAGCATATGTTGACATCTATAAATCTACCAACACTGAGATGGTCTGGTGGAATCCATTTGTTCATCTGGCATGGAATGTCAGCGGGGTAGAACTACCCACTAGTCCACTAGTCTGTACATTAGTAAAGGTAAGGACATACTAGTAAACCTGCCTAATAACTAGTCAGGTGGTTTAGTAAAGTTCAATATGTCATCCACCCCACCCTACAGTAGTCAATCAAGCCTCTGTAGTCACAGTGACCTCCTCGTTTTTCTTGTTCAGTGCCGCTTCTGAAATCATAGCATTGGCTGTGCACTATCGCATTATTTTCAAGATTTTTGTGCAATAACCTATCAAGCCGCTCATCAACACAACCAACATGTCTGAATTCGATGCTCACTCCAGCACGACATTGCAATCAATCATTTGTAACCCTCTTCACATTCCTAGAGAAAACCAAAAGCTGGAACCTGAGCTTTCTCAATTCATCTCTGTTGCTGCACCAACCCTGTGGAATTCACTTCCTGCCAGTGATAAATTTCAGTTTCAGTCAGCCAGCATCTATAAACCTATCTCCTAAAGCTGCCTATCCTCCATCCTAGATTCCTAGCACTTTCATCTATCCATGGATGACTGGCGCATTTTTTACGATTACAAGATTGCATAATCCTTTGGTATTGCCACACCACTGATTTTAATCTTAGATTATATTGGTGCATAAGTAATCATTATTGTTGTTATTAATATTATTAAATTTATTGTTAAAGTGGTATTATTACAGGTGTATCTACTAATTTATAAATATGGACAGATTCAATTTGGGAATGTATTTGTGACTTACTTTGCTTAATAAATCCATGATCTGGTCTTGACTGACCAGTGTGAATAACCCAGTGTATGGCTATATTAGTACATAAATGACTGCATATTGTGTTTTAACTAAAGGTGGTATTTTTAATAAAGAATAAATATTATTGTAATTTATTTAGTCTACTATAATGCTGTTGATTGCACAGCATAGTCTCTCTCAATTTTATCCACCAAGTTATGTTTGGCCGTCGTGTTTATTTGTGAGCTTCAGTGGAATTCATACATAAACAACAGCGTTGTTATGACTTGTGTTTGGTGTTACCTACATTTTTCTTGAGTTATTATTAATAATGTCATGTTAGTGATGTTAACAATCATATTTTTTTGTGCTTGCTTCGTCCAAATAATCCATCTCCATCTGAATAAATATAAATAAAGAGGAAATATTTACAAATGGAGTGAACACAATTTGTCATCGGGCATGTCCCCTTTCACACCTGGCACTGGGCGTTGTATAAATTCTGGAAGGCAGCATTGCCATACTACGAGCATAGATTACTATAATATTATGTGTCACATTGTATTGCACAATGTTGTAGTGGTGAACTTATACCATTGTGATTTCAGCATATACCAATGCAGGAGGTGCTGTCAACAATGTGAAAGTGGATGTTCCGTCTGAGACATGGGAAGGAGATAACGTCACGTTGACTTGCACAGTTACCACCAGAGAGAGCTACTGGGAGTTGTTGTGGTATAATGGGAGTCAACCTAACCTGATATATTACTGTGACAGCGACACTGACAGTCAAGCCTACAATGACAGGTGCACGGGACAACTGGATGGAAAGGTTCACAGACTCAGCATCAGCCCAACAACTGTGGCAGATGAAAACACATATATTTGCAAAGTTGGCACTGAAACTGGCTCAGCAGATCTAACAGTGAATGGTGAGTTCTCAACAAAACATTGAAATTGTCAAAATAAGTGTCACTTAGTGCAAGTCAGCTAAGGGATGTTGTGTGGTCAGTCACTCAGTTGACACTAATGTTGTATATTTGATTTATTAATGTGTTTAAATGTGTTTCAAAATATTGCTTGAAACGTTTTGTGTATTGAATTGTGGACAGAAACTTATATTTGTTTGGCTTGAAGAATCTAGTGAACTCAGGCAGTTGAAGAAACTGTTAAGTATTATATAAAATTACTATTATTGTTATCAAGTTATTGTTAGTATTGCATGCTGGGTAGATACTGATCTAGAATAATTGGTGTAGAATGTTATTCCTTGCCTATGTTGCTTGACTACTTAATCCATTGGTCTGATGGGCCAATGGACTTAATGACTTCATTCTGTGTCCACCATGTGCCATTAGTGCCCATATCCAAGAAACCTTTTAGGACCTCTTTTTTCAAATTTGACATCTATGGGTCTATCTAAGGATACTGACACTATGCATGAGAAATTGTTGTTTGATTGAGACATGCTAGAGGCACCCTAGGGTCCTCAAGGGCCTCATCACTGGTAAATAGTCAGTTAGCCATTAAAAAACCTTATTCATGTCACTTTTCCTCAAATTTAGCATAGCCCTATCTTTGGGTAGGTAATTTCATTGTACACAAGAAATTTGTATTTGATTTTAAGGGCTCATCATGGCCTCCAAAAAAGCCAAATGTCCCCATTTTGCCTATGAAAGCCTGGACAGTCTGGGAGACAATACATGTGTATTCAAGACTGCCCTACCATCCCAACTCTGGATAGATTTACTTAGTACAATGTATAACAGACATTTTAGATAACAATAAGATAACAAAAGGTGGCAAGGTTACTTTATTGTAATAAATTAATCAGCCAGGGTGTTGTAAATACCGGGGTATGTCAAATCTAGTGATTACTGTGAGATGCTCAAAACATTGACTTCAAATGGGCACATTATTACAAGTTATTGTCCAATATCCATGATGTTTTAGAAATACATAAATAAGTGATGTTTTCTTAAACTGATACATACATATATAGGAAAATTCTTAGTATGTGTGTGTATACCTGATTGTAATTAGTATGAACATATTAATATGACATTATACGTTAACACACCTTTGTTACATGTGGGAATCTTGTGGAAATTGATCTAGTAAAGCATTGTTTACTGAGCGTGCATAAAGCTGTGAAATATTTACTGCAAACCAATTTAGCACAACACAATTAAGTAAGGTAATTATGATAACACAATAAATTGTGAGACATATTTATGTGACAAGACGAATAGTGACTTAATCCAAGCAAATCAAACATTAAAACAAGGGAATTGTTAAGGTTTCACCAATGGCCAATGTTGTTAAATACTGCCAATGTTAATTGACCAAATAGCATGACATATGGTGATGTTTAAACCAATTACAGAAAACAAATTGAAATAAATTACCTTTTAGTGCTTTTGGGCCAAAGTCCAATGGATTTATGGCATTACTTTGTGTCTGTCGTGTGCCATCTGCCATGTGCCATCTGCTGTGTGCCATCTGCTGTGTGCCGTGTGCCATCTGCCGTGTGCCATTTGCCGTGTGCCATCTGCCGTGTGCCATTTGCCGTGTGCCATCTGCTGTGTGCCATCTGCCGTGTGCCATCTGCCGTGTGCCATCTGTTCTCCATCCTCACTTGTACAATTGCTCTCCAGTGCAGTGGTAGGGGCTGTATCAATAACATAGTAGATCCCCGTTAATTAAACAGGACAGTTGCTGCCTGCATGTTTTAAGCTACATTTGCTTACTTACTTTTAATGCTCTTCGTGTGTGTCCACACATAAGGCCGCAACCAAAGAATGCCAATGTTTTCTATCTGCTGTCAACTTCGTGGCTTTTCAAGTGCTTTGGTGGCGCAAGCACAGGTCCCTGTGGGACGCCTGAGGTCACTGCAACCAATGAAAAAATGTTCCCTTCCAGGATCACTTCTTGTGTGCAGCTACCCAGGAAGCTTTTCACCCATTCTAGCATCTTCCCTCGCGTACCGTAATGGTGGAGGTTGGTTGCCAGATGGTGGTGGGGCACTTTGTCAAACGTTTTTGAAAAGTCCAGCAGCACAGCATCGATCTGGCGACCCTCGTTGAGGCACTTTGCAAGGTCGTCGATAGTTTGAATGAGTTGAATTTTACAGGACCTACATGTACACAACCCACATTGAGGTTAGATAGGTACTCTTCCTTGGTTAAGTGATGCCTGGTAGATGTGTGACAGCACTGGTGCTAGTTCGGTGGTATAGTCTTTCAGGAGTCTAGCTGGGATCCCGTCTGGTCCTGTTGCTTTGAGGGGTTTGATAGTTTCCAGTAATTTTCTGACTCCTGTTACATATACTCTGATATGCGGTAATTCGCTGTATGGGGTCAATCCAAGACTCAGAGCATGGCTATGTCTCCACCAGTCAAAACTTTATGAGAACTGCATGTTAAGAATATCAGTTTTAGCTTGGCTGTTGCTGTGAAAAGTGCCATTCTTCATGAGTGGGGCTTCACTGCTGTTTTCCTCCTTTTTGCTTTTGATGAAAGACCAGAACTTCTTTAGATTGTCCACATTTTGATTGTGTATGTCCAGCATGGAATTGATGTATTCATGTTTGCCTTTTGGCTAGCTTTTTTATATCAGAATATTTATTGTCATGTCATGGGCACACTTACTATGTTGAACCTTCTTGAAGTATTTTGTTTTCTTTCGTGGTAAGTTTCATATTTTTATGTTGGCCCAGGATTGGTTGTAACATCGTGAAGACAGTCTTGTAGGAACGTGCTTTGCCAATACATGTTTGCAGCTGGCAATAAACAACGCCCACGTTGTTTCTACTGGTGAATCTAGATTGTGGTCATTTTGAAACTGATCAGCGAATGTTGCCAGCTCTTCTTGAACCAACCTGCTGTCTGCGTTCTGTCAGATGTGCAGTGTCCTCTGGAAGGTCTAAGTCTTTTTAGCAAAATGTGAGTTTACATAGACGACTGCATACTGATCACTAATACTGGTATTGGTTCATATCTGTTATTGAGGGATTGCCAATTGGTGAGGAAGACATCTAGGGTGTTGTCATTTGGGATAGGCCCAGCATGGGATATGTGTCAAGGAAGTGTTCATTTTATCTCCTTTGTGTACTGATGTTTTGCTACAGTGTTTGTTTTCCACTGGATATCCGGGAGGTTTATGTCTCCTGTTATCCATAGGGGGCTGTTTGGGAATTTCCTGGCAATGGTGGATATGGCATGACACATGGAGGTTGAATGGTCAGTATTGTTATCTGTAGGTCTGTAAGTACCAACACAATGAGAGGACTGTTTGAGGTTTGATTTTTTACAGCAACCACCTAGCACAACAACAGTGTCATTAACGGTTCAGCAGTTAATCCAGACTTGATGGCAACCTTGACCCCTCCATAGCCATTCGCCTGATCTCTCCTGAAAGGACAGTCATATCCAGATGGCATGATTTCATTGCAGTAGACAGCAGGCTTCAGCCATGTTTCAACATGCAACTGTGACATCAGGTTTTTGTCATGAACTAAAAAGCTGACATGTAGTAATAACTAAAAACACTATCATAACTGCTATTGCTATTTGTTTGGTGATTGATGAGATAGGCAAAAAATCAGGTTATGCGTCAATTACGATAATTTCCAGATGTGTTTAGAATAACATTATGGCTTTTGTACTAATTTAAAATAAACTTGTTATAATAGTAATAATGATGACTTCTTTTGCACCAATATCCTCAAAGATCGAGCTCAGTGGCGCGACAAATCCAAGGTATTAAGCCATCTCATAATTGTGTAACAATGCATGAGTTGTTGACGGATGGATGAAGATGCTAGGAATCTAAGGAGGATGGGCAGCTTTAAGGAGATAGGTTTTCAGTCGCTGGCAGAATTATACTATATTTCCTTATGATTTTTTAAACTCTGGCAGGAATCAAATTCCCCAGAGTTGGTGCAGCAACAGAGAAAACTCGGGATCCTGCTTTCGTTTTCACCTGAGGGATGTAAAGAAGGTTATTACTGATTGATTGTAGCTGTCTGGAATTTCTTACAGGAGCCAGCATCGCATTCAGATATGCTGGTTGTGTTGATGAGAGGCTTGATAGGTTATTGCACAAATCTTGAAAATAATGCGATAGTGCATAGGGAGCCAATGCAATGATTTAGAAGCGGCACTGAGTGAGAAAAATGTCCTTGTTTGCAGTATTGTAAAGGAGGGAATTGCAGTAGTCAAGTCTTCTGCTTACTAGAGCTGTTGCGATGGTTTTGTCTATGGAAAGTGAGATATACTGGCAAATACGGCAAAGTTTGCAGATATGGTAAAAATAACAGTGATATGTTTTCAATATATATTGTTTGAAATTGAAGTTTTCATCAAAGGTTACTCCAAGATTTAACACTGAGGCAGCTGCACAATTTAAAAGCCCAATGAACTACAGGTACCCGCTACATTTCAGTTAGACATGTGATCATGTGGAAATGTGAAAATGACAATGTTCCACCAAGAGAATCTTGGTAGACTTTATTTGGTACAGTAAAACATATTTTGGGCAACCGCCCCTCCAGCCCAGCAAAGCGGTTGCTCACGACAGGTGGTCACTTATAACAGGTTGCACACAAAGTCATGTCAGCATAATTATGAATTTGTACATGCATGTGTGTATAATGAATGCAGGCAAGCATTGTACTTGTATAACAAAAAAATGATCAGTAATACATTTTGTGTTTAGGATTATGTATGAACAAGGTACAAACGCATTGGAATACGAGTTAATATTGTATTATGTTCGTCATTGTCAATATCAGATTTACATTTCTGTCCAAGTCATCAAGCACTGTTCACCTAAAATCATCACACAAATACATCTATAGTTGTCTATTTAAAGCAGTTTGCTTGATTGCATTGTTCAGTTTCAAGCAATTCTTCAGTGCCCGTAGATGTTCAGCTGCCTACTGAAGTATGAGCGGCCCTGGTGCCGGCTGTGATGTAAGCGGCACTGGTGCCGGCTGTGATGTAAGCTGCACTGGTGCCGGCTGTGATGTGAGCGGCACTGGTGCCGGCTGTGATGTGAGCGGCACTGGTGCCGGCTGTGATGTAAGTGGCCCGGTGCCGGCTGTGATGTGAGCGGTACTGGTGCCAGCTGTGATGTGAGCGGCACTGGTGCCGGCTGTGATGTACAGCCTGGTGCCGGCTGTGATGTAAGCTGCACTGGTGCCGGCTGTGATGTGAGCGGCACTGGTGCCGGCTGTGATGTGAGCGGCACTGGTGCCGGCTGTGATGTGAGCGGCACTGGTGCCGGCTGTGATGTGAGCGGCACTGGTGCCGGCTGTGATGTGAGCGGCACTGGTGCCGGCTGTGATGAGAGCAGCACTGGTGCCCGCTGTGATGTGAGCGGCACTGGTGCCGGCTGTGATGTGAGCGGCACTGGTGCCGGCTGTGATGTGAGCGGCACTGGTGCCGCTGTGATGTGAGCGGCCGGTGCCGGCTGTGATGTGAGCGGCACTGGTGCCGGCTGTGATGTGAGCGGCCTGGTGCCGGCTGTGATGTGAGCGGCACTGGTGCCGGCTGTGATGTGAGCGGCCCCGGTGCCGGCTGTGATGTGAGCGGCACTGGTGCCGGCTGTGATGTGAGCGGCACCGGTGCCGGCTGTGATGTGAGCGCACTGGTGCCGGCTGTGATGTGAGGGCACTGGTGCCGGCTGTGATGTGAGCGGCACTGGTGCCGGCTGTGATGACGGCACTGGTGCCGGCTGTGATGTGAGCGGCACTGGTGCCGGCTGTGATGACATCTCCTCCTCGTCGACTCCCACACTTTGATATACTAATCAAATAATTTGACCAATCAGATAAATCGACAATACAGGTATTTAGTTAACTCGAATCCGATGACAAATCATGTTCCGGTCGCTGTTAGCAGGTGAAAAGAAAAGTCGCATGAACAATTTGTGTGGTTGCTGGTCGTGTTTGAATAAAGATAGTTAGTGCATTGATTTGGTTTGACTTTTTCCTAAGTAAAACTGTAACTTTATTTCCATGACCTTTTTTGATGTGACTTTATTTCCGTGACCTTTTTAACTGTGACTTTATTTCCATCCATCCTAATCATATACATTCACCTTTTGGTGACAACAACAACAATATAAAATATGTGTTCAATGTAAGTTCCTGAGCCACATTTTGAGGTTATTGACATCTCCCACACCGTTAGCGCGATCATCAGCGACTAACCATTGACTGTTCCATGGGTCAACAAATTGGGTCATATGAAGATACCGTAGACACAATAAAACTGTACAGTGTCAATAACTAACTTTGTTATTCCAAAAGCATGTGGCAAAATATGCAATGCTTCAACAGTTCTCCACAAAGCTTTGAGGTTCATTGTACCAGAACTATCCACAGTCATTTCTCAACGGTGATAGATAGTTGACATTGGACAGTTGATTTAATGATATACAGCTGTAGTGTTTAGTTTCACAAATGCAATGCTGTAAAAGCAGTCTGTATGTAAACATGTGGTATAGGAATTATTCTATTAAATGAACATAGGAGGTTTGTCATGCAGATATGGATGCAGTTAATCAAATTACTTCACCTCATGGTTCAAGTCATATCTGCAAATGATTTGTATAGGAAATACACCAGGTTTTCCTTTGTGGAAAATGATTGATATATCGGGGAACTTGAGAAAATGTAACCCCAGTTGTTGATATCCAGTGGCAACCTGCAGTAGTGCAGTGACTCATGGTGGAGCTTCAGACTTTCAACTAAGAGAACCCGGGTTTGTTTTTTCATTCTACATTGCTCCAGTTCACTCAGGAATGAGTATTTGGCTATAGATAGTGGTGGATATTTGTGTACATGCCTTCGTGCATTAATTGCAGCATGGCTGAATACTTCCCAGAGAAGTTGAGATGGTGTATGATTGAACAGGTCTGCCAGGGAGTAAAGTGTAAAGCGTTTTGAGCAGTCCTGATGATTGGATATTGTGCTATGTGAGAATTTACCTTTACTTAGTCTATTCCCAGATGTGATTAGAGGCTTACTTGTCTATTATTGGTTGAAGATGTATTTTCGTCACAACTATCACGATGTCGTTAGGTCCAAGTGTGCTAATCCATGGATGAATGTTGTTCTTATATATGTTTAATTATTACTCACATATATCACATATATTAGCCATTAATAACCAAATGTAGTAATAATAGATAAGTTCATTTATCTTTTTAATCCCAGGGCAACCTGTGATACAATATTAGAGTTGATGATTTATTTGATGTACTAAATACATCGACTGGATGAACTGCGATTGTATTGATATGGAATATTTGTTCCTGGTTCCAAGATTTGGTTATTTTGTAAGAAATTAACTTATCGGTACCTTTAAAAATAACGTGTGAAACATACAATGTTACTGTTTCAGTGAGACCAGAAGAAGTGTATGTGACTGGACTTGGTCAGCGGGTGAAAGAGAACACTGAGGTACAGGTGACTTGTGATGTGAGTCGAGTGAAACCTGCAGCAGACATCTACTGGAGGAAAGGACCCGACGGTCCACTGCAGACAGGATTTACAATAAATGAGCCCAAGTCAGACAAAACCTTTCACCAACAGTCAACCTATAAAGTGTCCTTCAGTCGCAGTGAAGACAACACAAAGTTGTACTGTCTTGTCACTCGACCTGGAGACAAGACTGATGTTTGGGCCACAGGAAATCAGACCGTCAGTGTGGCATGTGAGTAAACTGTTTTAAGGTTTTAATCATCAATGATTAAACGATTATTTATAAATATGATGATTATTTATGTATATGGATGAATAATGTTTCAAACACAGTGTAATATGTATCATTTGTTGAATGTTCCAGGATAGCCCATTTCTAGTGATTTTGGCCGACGGTCCAATGGACTTATGACATCACTTTGTGTCTGTTCGTTAGCTGTCACATCTAAGAAACCATTGAAGATCTGTTTTTTTCAAATTATGCATAGATGTTTCTTAGGATACTGTACAGAAATGTAAATTTGAATGACACATGTTTAAGCCTCCTAGAGTCATCTAGGGCCTAAAAATGTACATTTTAAGGTTTACTATTTTATTCAAAAACCTTTCTGAAATTTTCCTTTAATTTTGCAATGACACATCTGAGGGTATGTGCATTGTACGCAAGACATTTTTAATTCACTTTTGTAATGGCATCTCCTGGCCTCTCCAAAAAAAGCAAAATGTAAATGTTTTACCTATTTCTGCCTGGGCTTTAAGCAGAACTCAGGTCACAAATTCCTGTGGTGACTGTATATTGGGGCATGTAGAATCAGGAAACCCCAATCACCAGTCTAACTGTCCACTCCCAGCCTCCTGTTGTCCATGGTGTCTGGCTAATTGCTCTGACAGTGGTAGTGGTTGTACACATAACCCAGTAGATCAATGTTAAACTGGGCAGTTGTTGCCTGCATGTTTTAAGCTATAGTTGTACTACTGATTTTATATGCAAGTTGTGTTTATTTTGATCATATCTTGAAAATGATATGCCCTTTTTTATCTACTGGTTAGAAATATTTTTGTGTTTTATTTAGTGACAATTGAAAAAGATAGACAACTAATATTCTAGACAACCATAGAGTGAACATTCATATATACTTTATTGATATTGTCTGCAGCACAATATGGCTGTGTTTCTGGTAATCTCATATGAATAACCAGAAAAAATGCCAACTTGGTGATTATGGTGAAGATACTACAATTTGTATTTGATTAATGGCACCTCAGGGCCTCCCAAAAAGCTACATGTCAACATTTTGTGTTTGTCTGCCTGAACAGAATAATTGCTTATTCAAGACTACTGGCTTGACCCCAACTCTGGAGGCTAGTTAGCCTGCCATGAAAGCATAGCCAATTGGGATACCACCAATTAAACTTATCTTCAAAACAATTGATTTTCTATAAATTCAAGTTAAGTTTATCCTTTAAAACAGTGTGACTGGTATATTGTCACCTGTAGGTGACAAAAATTATGTTTTAATTCTGAATGACTATATAATGAAATATCATACACTCTAATGACATCACCTGCATTGTGATAACTTGGCTGGCTGAGTGGATTTGAAGTTGATAAGTCCATCTTGACTAAAAAAGAAAACACTACTGACCAGTCCTGTCACTGCATTCACACAGTTTGGCTGTGTTTCTGGTCATCTCCTATGGATGACCAGAGAAAGTATCCTTAAAATGATGTGACTGTGATGTCAACTCCTTAAAGACATATAGTCACCTGTAAGTGACAATTGACAAAGATAGAAAGTTAATATTCTACACCACAATACACATCATACACTGAAGTGTTTCTTCTGCTATGACGAGTGAGGTGGGCCACCTAGCTGCTTTTCTAATCCACCTCGCACAAAACATGCCTAAATTGTCACCTCGTACCTATTTCCTGCTATAGATATGTTTACATACTGCTGCCTTTTAGATATGCATTAGTTTCCTCTTCATATAACAGGGTATGGATTAAAACACACATCAGAATCTACCATTTTGAAGGTAGTTTTAAATATAATTCCAAGGGGCCATTCGTCCAGGCCAACATACTGTCACTCAGCCCATCCTACCAACTCGCCCATTGTTTTACTCAAGAAAACACTGCACTGTATTTATACTGCTTGCTGTTTTCACATATTTGTCTGTGTTTCTGGTCATTTCATTATGAATAACCAGGAAAAAATGGCAATTACATGATTATGGTGAAGAGACTAGATGGTGACTATGAACAAAACACATTTATTCATAATTGCCAACTCACTGTATAGTCCAAAGGACTTCAGAACCACTTGGCCCATTTGTATTCCTTTCATCCGAAGGTCCAGTGGACTTATGACATCTCTGTGTGTCCACCTTCTGCCATCTGCCATCTGCCATCTGCCGTACCTCTCAGATCTCAGAAACCATTGAAGATCTATTGTTCAAATTTTGGACAGGTGTTTCATAGGTTACTGTCACTATTTATATTTGATTGATTCATTTTAATGCCTCTTTTGGTCATCTAGGGCCTAAAAATGTGTACATTTTCGGTGTGTTTATTTTTTGATGACAAATTGTTCTGTAGCTTTTTGCTATACATTTACAATTTTGCATTGATGTACCTGAGGGTATGATCATTGTACATAAGAAATGTGTATGCTTTTCTGTAAGAAATTTACTTATTTGTGAGTGTAACTTTGTGAAACATACAATGTTTGAACCCATCAGTTATAGGTATTGATCACATACTGGTGTCACATGTGATAGCTCATATTTCAGCAGGATAATTTGATTGTACATTGTCGGGCAGGCTGGTCTGGTGGTATTTCACTTTCACTTTCACTTTCTGGATATCCCAGCATTCCTCTTCATTGTCTGTTTCTACAAGGCACTCACTGCCTTTGTACTACATGTCAGTATGATGTCTTGATGATGTGTGTCCTGTAAATGTTTGTTATTACTAGTAGTAGTCGCATATAATGTACGCAAAAGGTTACGTACATATTACAAAGTGGTGCATGGCATTCTGACAATTGTGAAAAGAATTACTGAATGGATATGCACAGATGGAAATTCCCTTTGCAACTGCATTGTAGCTTATTATATATATATATATATATATATATATACATATATATATATATATATACTATAATATATATATATATATATATATATATATATATATATATATATATATATATTTATATATATATATATATATATATATATATATATATATATATATAAAATATATATATATATAAAATATATATATATATATATATATATATATATATATATATATATAAACAGTATATGTATATATTTAAACAGTTCTGTGTTTGACCTGTCTAGTAGTATTGTATTTCGGTTTCAGATCCGCCAAGAACAGAAGTGACTCACGCAACTTCCTGGAATCCAACTGAAGGGGAAGCCATTACATTGATATGTGATGTTAAAGATGGCAGACCTATAAATGACATAAAGAAGGTGACATGGAAGAAAGGAGACAAGACACTCACTACCTCGAGTCACATCCAACTCAGTGACAACAAGTTGATAATAAGTTCACTTGACCACACTTTGGACGATGGTCACTACTCTTGTGCTGCTGAGAATGAGGCTGGGAGGGGAGACTTAAGTGCACGGTTTCATTTGCTGGTGAACTGTAAGTCAAATAAATTACGTACAATACTACAGTACTGTAGTGAGGGAACACAGCAAAGAAGCATATATCAAAATGCTTTTTATAGATCTATCTGCATGCTTAACAAGAATAACGAAGGTATTAAACTGAAACATTTATCATTGAATGGTGTCAAATTAGGATGGACATACAATTCAGAATGTTATTAAGAGTTGCAGCTAAGATTTGTATAATTCTTATTTTGCATAGTTTTATACCATTAATTATATTGCTGATTTCTACAATAGTATGCACTGTATTGATGCCATTGTAAATATGTTATAGATAAACCGACTCTGTCAGTGGTTACACCTCACCCAGTAGTAGAAGGACAGTCAGTGACCATTACGTGTCGGTCACAAGGGGCAAGACCAACAGTGACAAGTGTCACGTGGAAGAAAGGTCAAGAGGTCATCAGTGTGACCACTGACTCCAAGTATACTGGTGGAACAGTCCAGATACCTTCACTGACCATTGGGTCAGCCTTGAAGACAGATGCTGGAGAGTACACGTGTCAACTGGACAATGACGTGGGACATGGCACTGGGTCTGTCACACTGGAAGTCTGGTGTAAGTAGTTAGTGTCATCAAGTTTTGTGTCATCAAGTTTTAGGACAATATTAATTATGTCATACTGATGAAAGGTTTTAAACAGAACACATATAAAATGTGACTTAGAACTTGTATGCAGGAGCAACTATTGTTACATTGTGAGTTTCCAAACATATATCATTGGATGTTGTATGACATCATTCACTGCACATTGCCATGTGGTGTGAGATTTTGTTTGGGATGGTTTCAGGCAATGATAAAACCAGCCTGGATATGCCTCTGTCAGGACACAATATAAGCATTGTAATAATTATGTTAAGTAAATTGTTGTGACCAACACCGACCACCCCTATAGTGGGAGATTACACAATAACCTGTACAATAAAACACTATACAGCATTAAAGTCATTACTGCAACTGTTACTGTGCCAAATGTGTTTAAACCTTGATGCCTTGGCTTGCTATGACATCACCGTGATGGAAACACTCACTGAACGGTTTGAGAGTGAAATGCATTACTGCGGTAAAAGGATATTTAGAAGGCTGGGTTTTTACTTTACGACATGAATATACATCAGTTATTACCTTCAGATAAACCGTATGGTCAAGCTACAGTTGACAGACAAGACATCACAGTAGCTGTGGGTGGACAAGTGTCATTAACCTGTCGTGCCCCGAGTGAGTCTGGCCACCCGACAGCTTCCTGGTTCACGTGGAGCAAAGACAACAGTAACTTCAGCAGCAACACAACAGACTCTCTCAGACTGACACCTACTGAGGTGACAGAATCTGCCAAATACAGGTGTACGGCCGGCAACTGGATAGGACAGAGTGACCACTCAGACTGGACCACTGTGACAGTGCAAGGTGAGTGACTGTGACAGTGCAATGTGAGTGACTGTGACAGTGCAAGGTGAGTGATTGTGACAGAGCAATGTGAGTGACTGTGACAGTGCAAGGTGAGTGACTGTGACAGTGCAATATGAGTGATTGTGATGGTGCAAGGTGGATGACTGTGACAATGCAATGAGAGTGACTGTGACAGTGCAATGTGAGTGACTGTGACATTGCAAGGTGAGTGACTGTGACAGTGCTATATGAGTGATTGTGACAGTGAAATATGAGTGACTGGGACAGTGCAAGGTGAGTGACTGTGACAGTGCAATGTGAGTGACTGTGACAGTGCAAGGTGAGTGACTGTGACAGTGCAATATGAGTGATTGTGACAGTACAGTACGAGTGACTGTGACAGTGCAAGGTGAGTGACTGTGACAGTGCAGTACGAGTGACTGTGACAGTGCAAGGTGAGTGACTGTGACAGTGCAAGGAGTGTAACTGTGACAGTGCAATGTGAGTGACTGTGACTGTGACAGTGCAAGATGAGTGACTGTGACAGTGCAATATGAGTGATTGTGACGGTGCAATATGAGTGATTGTGACAGTGCAATATGAGTGACTGGTGCAAGGTGAGTGGCTGTGACAGTGCAATGTGAGTGGCTGTGATGGTGCAAATTGAGTGACTATGATAGTGCAAGATGAGTGACTGTGACAGTGCAATATGAGTGACTGTGACAGTGCAATATGAGTGATTGTGACAGTGCAAAGTGAGTGAGTGACAATGACAGTGCAATATGAGTGACTGTGACAGTGCAATGTGAGTGGCTGTGATGGTGCAAATTGAGTGACTATGATAGTGCAAGATGAGTGACTGTGACAGTGCAATATGAGTGACTGTGACAGTGCAATATGAGTGATTGTGACAGTGCAAAGTGAGTGACTGTGACAGAGCAATGTGAGTGGCTGTGACAGTGCAATGTGAGTGACTGTGACAGTGCAATATGAGTGACTGTGACAGTGCAAGGTGAGTGACTATGACAGTGCAAGATTAGTGATTGTGACAGTGCAAGATGAGTGACTGTGACGGTGCAAGGTGAGTGATTATGACATTGCAAGATAAGTGACTCTGACGGTGCAAGATTAGTGATTGTGACAGTGCAAGATGAGTGACTGTGACGGTGCAAGGTGAGTGATTATGACTTTGCAAGATAAGTGACTCTGACGGTGCAAGATTAGTGATTGTGACAGTGCAAGATTAGTGACTGTGTTTGTGACAGTGCAAAGTGAGTGACTGTGATAGTGCAATGTGAGTTACGTGACGGTGCAATGTGAGCGACTGAGACAGTGCAAGATGAGTGACTGTGACAGTGCAATGTGAGTGACTGTGACGGTGCAAGGTGAGTGACTATGACAGTGCAATGTGAGTGACTATGACAGTGCAATATGAGTGACTGTGACAGTGCAAGGTGAGTGACTATGACAGTGCAAGATGAGTGACTGTGACGGTGCAAGATTAGTTATTGTGACAGTGCAAGATGAGTGACTGTGACGGTGCAAGATGAGTGACTATGACAGTGCAAGATTAGTGATTGTGACAATGCAAGGTGAGAGTGGCTGCGACAGTGCAATATGAGTGGCTGTGACAGTGCAATATGAGTGACTGTGACAGTGCATGGTGATATATTCTGTGAGTGCAAAGTAAGTGACTCTAACAATACAATGATCACAGTACCAGGTTAAAAAAATGTGGAAGTTCATAGATGTGATTATGTTTGACAATGTATGTTTGCACACATCTATGTCTTTCTCCTTCCAGCTCCAGCCAGGGTTGAGTTTCCACACACTGTCAACATCCAAAGGGATCCAGCCTTTGATGACACTGACTTCAACATGACATGCACGGTGTCAGGCAGTGGTGACCCAAAGGTTCAGTGGCGCAAAGACAATGTGTCAGTTGACAAAGATGACATTGCTGTGACTTCTATCCATGTGACAGATGGACAGTACATGTACGGACAGACAGAAGCCGAGACCAGTACATTGATGTGGAGGATGACAAAGAGTGTGAAGTATTTCACCTGTGACAACATCACCCACTTTGATGGCCACTACACCTGTGCTGTGTCTACACAGACGGCTGGTAAAACTACGAATGACGAGTCCAAGGCATTTGTTGTCAATGTTCAGTGTAAGTTTATATTATGTAATGTTTTTAGGCAAAGTCTACATATTACACCATATTTGAAACTTACTGTGCAAGGAGTCATAACAGGTCACGTCACAGTTTACAGTTTCACTCAACTAATTAAAATAAGCAGATTTATTGAAGAGATGTAGTTTATATATCTCAAATGTTGAAGTAGCTTACATATCTTAAGGGTTAGAGCCATGTCTCTTTTCTTTCACTCTGAATACATATGCGTAAACCTTTCTGTTGTAAAAAGCCTGTCTCTCGTAAAAAAAAACGTTTGAAAAAACTGCATGACATTGTTTATATGTGTATCCCAGAATTACATCAGCAGTTAAAACATGATACAACATAATGTTAACATGTTACTCAATGCATGCATAGCCTTATGGGAAATTGACCCTTCCCCATTCTCCACCTGATGGTCAAATATTGAAAATTTCTCAATCTACAAACTACTCTAGCTAGATCACATGCAAACAGTCATCCTGATACTTGCAAAACCAAAGGAAGTATGTGTATATATATATATACACAATGTATATATATACACAGTGTATATATATACACAGTGTATATATATACACAGTGTATATATATACACAGTGTATATATATATATATATAATATATATATATATATATATATATATATATATATACATATGCACTGTATATATATATATATATGCAATGTATATATATATATATATATATATATATATATATATGATATATGTATATATATATATAATATATATAGATATATAGATATATACATATATCATATATATATATATATATATCATATACATATATATATATATATTATATATATATATATATATATATGTGTGGTATATAAATAGTTTATAATGTGTATATATATATTTATAATTATAATATTTATAATATATATTAGTAATGCACATGACATGTGTATGAAGTCTCAGTATGTATGTATGTGTGAATATATGTATATTATATTATATTATATATATATATATATATATATATATATATATATATATATACTGTATATATTTATGTATGTATGTATGTATGTATTATGTCACAACTAAATTGGGATTAAGATGGGTTAAGATTACATTTATTTATTGATAACAATCTATAATATGACAGCTGTTGCTCCAGCTAGATCATAATAATGATGTGTACTTGTATATTTTCTTGGCGAGCATGTTGATATTGTGCAAAGATGTAACACTGCATCTTAGAACATACATAATTATACAGTTTGAGGCTGATGCAGTCATGTTGTATACATGTTCACAAACAGTCTTTCTTGTTATCCCGTTCATCAACAGATGAAGCCCACTGGTCGTCCGGACCTAGAATGACAGCTGCTGCTCCAAATGACACGTCCAAGGAGATTGTGTGTTCTGTGTGCGCCAATCCACAGCCAACGTATCTGTGGACATTCAGGAATAACAGTCTGCGAGACGGAATCCAAGTAGTGGGAAACACAATCATCCTGGACCGTGTTACCAGGAATGACTTTGGTGCCTACCAGTGCATGTCTCACAATAGCGTCAATGGGGAAGACAGAACGACTGTCTTTGAGATCAGCCTGGTTGAGAACGGTACGTTTTATTAATGTATATGTACTATGCATGTGCGTTTTTATGATTCTATTATGTAAAGGTCCAAAATGTCAACTCAGACGAAACGCAGTGTGACTTGATTTTGTACTTGTCATTTAAGACATTTTCTTGATTTAATGATTTAAATTTAATAAGTCCTAGTAATCTTCTAATTACATATACAATTTCAGTTCTCATTAGACTAAGTTTCTGCAGTAATCTTTTCAGTTCTACAGTCCTGATCGGCTGTGACTACTGAATACTGCATTCATTCCCAGTGAATATGAAAGACAAGATTTGAGCAACAAAAAGGCTTTTTATGACAAGGAATACTATACTTTTAACAAATATGACAACCAGCGAATACAATTCAGCCATACCATTGTACATTTCATCATTATGTTAATTGAAATCCAAGATGGCTTCCAAGATTTCAAAATGTTCACAGTTGTGGCACTTTTATTTCTTATTCTGTCTCTAACTTTGTTGACATCATCATTATTTAAGTGTTCCGACAAAGTTCCTTCGCCAAGACTATCAAATAATTTCTCCAAAATTTGTGATGGTTAATCGCTAGTTGAAGTATTGTGGCCACCGTACATTTTTATAATCCATCATTAAAAACCACAACATTCGCCATCAACTATTACTCAGCAATGATCATTGCTATGCAGCTAATCAGTTCGCCTTGACAACTGTACAGAACAAATGGCTCAACATAGCTAATATCTTCAATACTGAATAACCAGCCTTAGCAGCCTATCATACTTAACCGTCACAGAGGAGGCAGCCACACATTTTGCCTGTCATAGTGAAATACATAATGTCATGTAGTTAACGTTACTTGAATATTTGTTGTCTCCAACAAATAATTTAATTGCAGTGTTCTGTGCTGTGCCTTTATTTGAAATTGTGTACCTTTGCCAGACACCTTTATGAGGTATTAAGTATTACCAGTATTTACTAAGTTACTTGGTACCAGTTATATTTTTATAATGTTTTGTATTTCGATTTCACATTTCAGGCCCACCTAGAGAACCACTTGGTTTCACAATCCTGAGTAACCACACGTCAGTCGCCCTCACCCTTCAGTGGCGCCCTGGATTCCATGGTGGCCACCCTCCACTAACGTTCACCTTACAGTTCAGGGCTAACACGGAGACTCTGAAAACTTGGAGTGACATGTCCAGCCACACAACAGAAGGAGTGACCTTATATCAGGCGACTGTGACAAGCCTAAAGCCTCGAACTGAGTATGTCTTCTCTCTCTATGCTGAGAACAGTCGACCACCAGCCCAAGGACCAAGCAGAAGTGACAGTGTCACACAGACCGGTAGCACCACAGGTAGGACTGAGGGGTGGGAGGGAATCAATGGGAGGATGAGGAAAGGAAGGGATGGAGGGCAATTGGGAAGGTCTGTAAGTAAATATGGAAGAATATATATTGTAATCATTATTGTTACTTTCTGGTCACATATGCACAATTATTATTATGTCTGTTTCATGTTTTCTATAATTTTTGCTGCAGCATTGAAGGTAGAGAGGTGGTACATTCCAACTCGTTCAACAGTTTGTTCAGCTGTGTTGACTTACCTGGGCATCGACCTAAAAGTGTTCATGGGACATACTGGGCATACCTTGTAATCACTTTTAATTAAATAGGTAACATGATCATTTACAACATAAGTTATACATGCTTACTGAACACAGCAACATTGCCAAGTCAGCATCTTTCATTATTGGTATATCAATGAAAAAGAGGGCACTCTTTGTAAATAAAAGACAAAGGTGGAAGATAAAATCTGGAAAGTAATTCAATGTTGACAATGCTTAAAATGTGTTACTGGTGAAAATAAAGTAGGCAATCCTGTCGACAGACTACGCTATGCTTGTTTAATGGAATATGTATATGTGGAAATGTACTCTAATGGCTTTAATGTGGAGTGAATTGAAAGTGGTAAAGTAAAGGTAAAGGTCAGTTCTTATATAGCGCAGTATCCAATCCTCAGGATTGTTCAAAGTGCTTTATATGGTACAATAGTGATGTTCATCTAGTCAACCCTAATGTTGACTGAATTTGAAATATTGTGTGATGTTATGTCACATAACATTTGAAATTCATGTAAATATTGGTACGCAGTGTCTAGCTCGCATGCAATGGGTATATGTCAGTATGGTAATAAAGACAACTGCTGAGTCAATAGCAATGGAGATCCTTTGCGAATCATTATTATTGGTGACAATCAACTGCAGTAGATGTTAAGCTGCACGTTTGTTGTAACAGTAGTTTTGATGACCTCGTTTGCTTTATTTTTGATGATCTTGCATATTTCTGCGTCCTCTTTAACTGCTTATGGGCGACGTTTTCCACCATTGTTTTGGTTTAAGGGCTCGTGTTGGTGACGATATCCTCTATTTGGCTGGCTTGTTGATTGTTTTACCTAAGCTTGTCACATTTCATTGGATCATATCTTTAAGACGTTCGCTGATTGTGTCGATGTCTAGTTGCAGTCCTTTGCGCTGAGGGTCCGTTGAAATAATGACATAATTTTGTGTCTGCTCCAGCAAGTTATTGTTTTCTCATATGTAATGATTGTATATATGCTGCTAACAGTTGAATAAGTGTACGAAATGTGTATACACGTGTTAATGGAACAATGTATCATAATCGATAAATGCAGGAAGGATCATTTTATGACGCAAAAATGGCAAACATCGACCTACAGGAAATATCCAACTGGTGTGACGAAAACTGGATAGTCATCAATGTTGAAAAAGTTGACCATGATAGCCACGACCCGACAATAGTGGCAACACCTTGACAACACTTATATCAATACATGCATCACGGGAGACATACTCCAAGTGGTCACAAATGACAGGGTTCAAATGGATAATATTCTCACCTGAAACATGTACAAGATGCACACCACATTTGCCTGAAAACTTGCATTTACCTGGAGGATAAAGAAATACCTTCCACATCAAGCAAGGAAAACGTTCTACAACAGCTACATTCTATATTATTATTCTACATTCTACTACTCTATATGCTATACATTCTATATTCTATTGCATCATACTCAGGGGCGATGCAAACTCACCAGAGCCCATTTGCAAACCACATAGACGTACTGGCAGAATAATAACACACTCTTAATACAGGGCTCCAAATGATCCACTGTTGAAACAATTAAACTGGCTGCCACTATCAGAGCGTGTTAAATACAGACAGTCACAGTTGGTATTCAAAGCAGTGAATGGGTTGGCTCCAGACTCTTTGTGTGCGTTGTTCAAATCAGTCTCGAACATTTCAACCAGAACAACACTGTCAAATGTAAGAGGGGACTTGTTTGTCCCTAGAGCTCGGACCAAAGTCTTCAAGAACTTTATTGCTGTTAATAGTAGGGTCTAGAATCGCAGTTCCTTAACCATTCTATGGCTAGGAAGGTTTGACGATTGATTTGACTTCTATCGAACTTTTATAAAAGTGGTCCAGTAAATGCGTCTGGACAACAGGTCGCGTGTGGCGGACAGGGCGACAGCGACCACACACCTGCTCCCAGCCATGTCCGAGTGTCGACGGGTGGTGCTTCAGAGATAGGTGGTGCACTTGATACGCCAAATATTTGTCGCAGATGCAGAGTTGGCACAGGTTATCTGCATTTACCGGTCATGTTAACTCGACGAGCTCAATATCTAGACTGTCACCGCACCGCGGAAGCTGCCGTCGCGCCATAGGGCTCTTCGCCACCTCGTCATACTCCGACTTCTTACGCTTGCCATATAAGCCTGGGTTGGCATCACAGCCGGTCATACTGTGCAGCTGCACAATACAGTCTGCCATCTCGCCAGTTACTAAGGCATGGCAGAAGACCGTCTCCTGCTTTCTCATAATACAGAGAGCATACTGGGCAGTTGCTGCGAGATGACCGCTGCCGCGACCTAGGCATTGGTATCAGCGGTATCAATAACAACAGAGCCACTGTAGCCTGACTCGCGCAGAACTGCGTAAGCGGATAAGAGGACAGTGTCAGCCTCAGACTGGTCAAAGCTGTCGGTTGCTGGGTGGACAGTTTGGTGCAGTGGGAGCCAACAGAGTGGATAATCTCTGCATCAACAGCCTGTGCAATGTCGGTCAGATAGCTGCATATCAGTTTTTGCAGCCGCCCTTTGTTGCTGCCGCTGCACAGCAGCCTTTTGAACGGTCTAGCACAGGGGAAGGGATCGACCAATTTCATGTAGGTATTAGAATCTTACCCTGTACCCGCAGGTCTCATTCGTCAAGTTTAGTTGAGTATGCTGCGTCGTACGAGTCGTTCACATGCACAGACATCAGCATCACCACGGCGGGTAAGGATGATGGATGACACGTTGTGGACGTAGTCCGACCATTTATATGGGGTGCCATCTTGCGTCTGCTGATATTCTGCTGGTGGAATTGTCATCATCCAGATCACGCCCATGTCGGCGAGAAAGATGTAGGGTTCCCGCAGACCTACAGATTGCAGATAGGGCTTCTGGATGAGCTTGCGCTGCGTTTGTGCCTTTTGAGTTGAGTAAGGCCACTCACTCCTCGATAACATGATGTTCCACCAACTGGGGGATGTCCACAAGTTGAATGACCCCAAACAGGTTGATCACACCTTGAAAGCGTAAGAAACTTGAAAAAAATATGATATATTTTTGGAAACGGTAATATATTAGTCATCTGAAAATTTATGTTCAGTTTTTATAAATATATTCGGTGGCCATTTTGAATTTGTTAAATGGTGGACACTGAAAACCAGTGTTTCTGTATTTCAGCTGCTAAACCCGGAGCCTGTTGATATAGCTAAATTCAGGGGAAAGGAATTTAACGGGGTAAAATACAGTCACCTAAGCGTAATGAAATTACTGGTGTTTTATGACAGTTATGCATTTTATGTAGGAAGACACAACCACAATCTCACGATCACGATAGCGATTATTTTGTGTGTATTTGGTACACGTAAATATGTCCTGTTCGTGATCCTAATTTTAATAACATAGCATCGAATCTTAAACATTGCTGGAGGAACGTTTCTTTATCTAGCTAGCATGTCACGAAGGAAATCAATTTGCTTCCAAGGCTAATATATCCTCTCACTTGTATTGCTTGGGTGAGGAGTTTCTTGAACCTTCTTTTTTACATTCTCTCTTTTTATTTACTCCTCTGCATGCATTAACGTTATTGAAATATTCAAGTATTTATTTGTATTACTATACCTGATATTTTCTTTATGATAGGGGTAACTGTTAACTTGATGTTACTCTGGCATAGCTTATTGCATCATAACGAAGTATCAAACATTTCTTTTGAAAAGCATTGAAATGAATGTTTTACTTTATAGCATCTCCTCAAGTGTTTCTTGCGAGTGTCAAGCTGGAAGAGGATCAGATGATTGTTACGTGGTCATATATCGAACACAGCATGCGACGTAAGCGGTCTACATCTCCGTCTGTCTCAGTCGTAATCTACTATCAGCCGGATGGTGGAGAAGACACACGTTATCCGCCAGAGGGACGTGTCGCGGCCGAGGAACGAGAAGTGATAATCAATGGAAGGTTTGATGTAAAAGCCAAGTACAAAGTGTGGTTGAAGGTTTATGAAGGTGGACTTGCTGTTTCATCCAAACAGACAAAGCCACTTGATGCAGCTGTTGAAATAGGTACAGTATATCATTTAGTAGCCTACATAGTTAACATGTTTGTTTAATCTCAATCATATATATATATATATATATATATATATATATATATATATATATATATATATATGATCTTCAAGACACACAGATTCCATCTACATAATGTACTGGTCTTATTCTTAACGTAAGAGACTTATTTATAATTCAAAGACTTTATCTGCATAACACAATAATGACATTCACAGTCGTAATTATTATCATGCATAACACTAAAGTACATCAACATGAGCGTGATCTAAGAACATAAAAACAGTGATTTTATAATAAACAGCATATTGTAATGTGATTTGTATCTGTATGTAATTCACCTATCAATAAAATGCAGTATGTTTAATAAAAACTGTACATACGTCCCCAGAGGTGTGACTAAGGTTATATTTAAATGTATTACTCATGCAAAGTAATGGATTATTTTACTGTACTGGTATGTATCATGTATACACATCAATTAAATGTGTTTAATTAGCTAATTTTCAAACGTTTACTGAACTGTGTTACCGGTACACATACATAATGGTACATATTTCATTGTATTCATAAGAGTGATTTATTCACATTAATGACATGATTTAGTTGTGTGTGCGTGCGTACGTGTGCGTGTGTGTGTTTATTCGTTGTCATTATTATTATGTAGTAGTTAGGGCATCCGGTTCCTTCAACAAGTTAGTTATTACTGAAATCTGGGCATTGGTTGTTACCACCTACACATTGTTCATTGTATTATGCACGACGTCTATGGAATTAATTACCTGTGAACATTCGTGCATCTGGAACATTATCTATTTTAATTAACTCAAATTATTGTGAAATGACGGACGCTGCCTTATAATGTTTTTAGTGTTATACACGTTTTAATCAGTGTTCGTGTTTTAGATTAATGTGTAGATAATTTACATATACAGATTTAGTAAATGTTTTAATTTTATATTAATTAATAATATTTACAGAGGTTTAGTACTAGGCATCTTTAAAACAGTGCTTAATTTATTTTAATTTATATTAATTTATATAATTTACATTTATATTTATTAATACATTTACTATATGTCTTATACAGCTCATCGATCCGCCATTCGGGAATTAGCGCTATAAAAAACAGTATTATTATATTATGTATGTTCAATACATTCCAATATTATGTATACAGCCCACGGATCACTGTAAACAAGTATGTATAAGTTAAATTGGCATTTCAGTTTAGTCACATATTTTTACAGTACACAAAAATGAACATATTAAAATGATCAAATTCAGCGAAGTTGTATTATATTACACAATAGTTATTCTGAGTACGTGACATGTTTGTAGATACAGAAGTCAACAACTCAGGCATGATTGTGGTTGCTGCTAGTGCTAAGTGCTGGTACTCTGGTTGTTGGGATTATTATCGGCCTCATTATCGGCATTGTGTGCATGCGTCGGAGAAGACAGTCAGCAAATAACGGTATGCTACTGTATTGAATGTTACGACGTTAAAATGTTTTAGTTTAGCTAAGTATTAGCCCACGGTCCAGACCTGCTGTCGCTACCACACGAATGGCCTGACTGACCTAGGTTTGATTTTTAGAAATAATCCATGTCTGCGGAACACACTTTGCTATGATAATCATTATGGTGTCGCAGCTAAATGGTGTATCTAAATTACGTCGTCACGTAAAGCACCGATGACGGTGTCATGTTCTGTGATACAAGGGTTTCAAATACAGACGTTTTTCAGAATTCTCCGTCTGTCACGTCCGCCATTTGTAAAGATGGCGGCCATCAGTAGAAATGCAAAAATATCTCAAAATAGCCACACCACATACAGCAGTTTCGTTAATTGCTTTTCATATCTTCGTGGATAACGATGTCAAATATGTTACTTTTGATCTTAACGATACCCGTATATATGCCATTTTTAAATGTAGTGTCTGGCTAAGCTTATCATTTCCATGTTTTATATGTGCAATATAGAGGCGCGAAGTTGATGTCAACATTGTTAGACTTAATGATATAAATTGTTTTTCTTTCTACATTTATGGACTTTCAAACACCGGCCACTTTACAATATCCGCTTTTCTAATGACGGTGACCGACAATGTCTTTCATTGCAATAGCTTAATAATTACGAAGTTTAGAGACCCACTTTTCTGTCAAAAAGTAATATTTTAGATGCGATGAATGTTTTTATAATTTGTTAACTTCACCGATATTCATATACCTGCCACTTAAAGAAACACCATGTTTCCTTGAAGAAACGCTGGTGTCCAAATAGAGCTTTCTGGAAAGAACGATTTTAAAGTAGAGATTTGTTAGTTGTTGAGGTGTGATGTCAACAAAAATGAGACGTTTTGAAAAAATTGGCATAATGATTGTTTTGATAAAACGTCTGGTAGACTGCATAAACACATGTAAACACAAACACAATGTTACAATTATACGTGGTCTATTCAGTCGACATATTGCAAACCAACATATACGCTTCTTCGAAGAATGACATGGGTGTCCTTTTAAACACAACGTATAAATACCTCATTATCAGAGTGGCAGGTCGTGGTTAATATTATATAGTTATATTAAATAATTCGTACGTCGAGTACAAACACTTTTACCAAATATTATGTTTAATAAACATTTTATTCAAGCCTTCGTTCACGCTTTTGTGTACGTCTATTTCAGATGATGTTGGTGAAATGAGGTTAGTAATTTATATCAGACCTATATATTTATGATCATAGGTTTTCCCAACGGACAGGTAGAACCAATTGTTCATTTATCCGTAAACAGTCACTTTTCCACGAGTAACAACTTTTCAAAACATACTTCTCCGCAAATAGTTTGTTATTGTTAATTAAAATCACTATTATACCACCATTTGTCGTAGACTTAGGTAGCCGAAGGCACTTGCATTAATAGCACGTGTAACGCACGTGACATTAGTTTAATGTTGTATTTTGACAAAATCGATAATATTTTGGACTACGATGGCTTAAAATTGCAAATCATAAAATAACAATTATATTAACCATTATTTTAAGCGTTACAATTTACCTCAATAAGGGGCAAGTTGTACCAGGCTACGAGGAAAATTGTAACATGCATGTTTTAGCATTGGTGTAAATTGTAGTAATAATTATAGAAAACTACAGTTGGTGCAGTGTGTGTGTCTCTCTCTCAATATAATTTAGGCTACAAGGGGACTTGCTACCTGACAATAACGATATAAACCATAGCATACAAACACAAACACATAAGTTAGTATATTCTATATAGAAATACTAATTCTAAATATCATATTTAACAAAATCGTTTTAATTACCAACACACGCAATAACATAACCATTTCAATTACAATGACCTATAGATTGTAACTTGTAACTGCTGAAGCAAACATGCGCCTAATTAAAAGCGTTATCTGATTTAACAGTTATAGTGAATATACAAAATATGTAGACAAAAAACTAGATATGCCATCTAGTTTATGCCTACACGCCTTCCAATTCGCACAGGTGACACAAATAAGACAAACACCAAAATGTGTTTTCGTTAGGATTTAAATGCCACATAAACACACCACAATGTTAAACCATTTGACAATTAAGAAGTGCGTAGTCACACCGTGTGTCATTAACATATTTTAATATAACAACGGTGGCAGATTTACTTAATTTATTTACACAGTTGCCTTGCTACATATTTTATGAAGGCTAATTGTCTCCCCATTAATATGAAGTGTGTAGCCGTTACCTGCTATGCTAAAGGTGAAATTACATTTTGTAGAAAGCTTCTAATGTCAAAAAGTTACAATGACGTTGCATCTACTTGCTCTCTACGACGAATTTACCAACCATGTGATATCCCCCACGACGGGAAATGACATGGAGCTGTCAGTTGGTGGAGTATGTGTGAAGCCCTGCAAACATTATACAATAGTAGTCGTCGGGCATACCTAAGATACACCTCTAGAAACTAGTCTACCAGGGCGCTGCCGAGTGGTGCATTAGGTTAAAGGGACCCAAAAGGGAAAAGTTACATGCTATGCACGTGAAAGAGTTAATAAAAACAAACTATTTTGAACGGTAATCAAATTTTTAACGTCAGTGGTTTATTTAAAAAAAAAATTGAACACCTTTTCCATCAAAAGTTCGTAAGTCGCGCCATTTTGACTGATGTGTGACGTCGGCAAATGCTTGGCTCATTGAGAGACAGAGCGGGCAACTCTGTATTTAAAATTCCGTTAAAATAATCGCCAGATGGCGCGTCGCGATGTTTACACCCGCTTCGTGTACCCGGCGTGTGAAGCGAACATGATTTTCGTTCAGAAATAGCTGAATTTCGGTTGCAACGATAAGGGCCAACATTTTCAAGATAGAACTGAACGTGCTGGTAAACAAGACCCGCCGGAAGCCGAAATGCAGAGGCGAATAACAAGCCGAGGCGACATTGACAAGTGGTCGAAACTCGCTGAAACTTCGAAACACCGACAGGTATTTTGATGGCCTCGCATTCGATCCCGGGATTCGGCGAGTTTATTCTTAGTCACAGCCATGCCATGTATTATTCTCAATCAGTGGTGTAGTGTCGGATATGTTATACACAACGTGAGGTTTCACAATTTGAAACAAATATCATATGGGGTCATGGGCATGCGATTTATATCAGCGTGACACCCACACAGAGTGACAGGCTCGGTCCTTCGCCCTAGCTTAAAACTGTTTTCAGAATCAATTTCCAAATTGTCCACAACTGTGACAAAAATGCAGATTAATTGTTGTTTTTCAAATACTGGACATTATATCAGTAGCGAATGTGGCATGCTTTTGTATTATTGATATAGCATGACATGTGCGGCTATGAAACAGATGTGTGTCAATCATAGATATAAATAGAGCACACCAGTAGATCGAACTATAGCCATATAGGGGAAAGATTAATTATCTAACTATGTGGTGTCAATATTGATTGTTCTTTTAATAGGCGTGAGTATATTTAAAGGGAAAGTTTGGAGCATAATTCTGGAGGGCTAAATAAAAAAGAAAATCACCACCCATATGTTTTTTATGAAATCGACTTCATGCTGAATAATAGTTGTTTTTTAGCTGAAATATATGTACAGTGGAATGTCTCTATTAAATATAACAATTTGAACTGGGTAAAAAAGTAACACAACTAGCAGAACAAATATTCTAAACTATAACATATGTGGATATATTTATGTATATTCTGCGGTGATCTTAATTGCAATGTAACTTTGTTGTCGAGGTAACCATAATAGTGGCGAGGTAACCATAATAGTAGCCGTCAGGTTCCACATTGTGCTACTAATATTTCTAATTCATGAAAAACTTATTTAAACATCTGGTTCTGTTTCAGATGTGCCATGATATATTACAAATGGCCATGGATTTTATGTTTCTGTGTTTGGAGCAGACAGTGCTTCCAAATGTAACCAGTTAGACAACTTTCACATGTATCTGCCAACAAAATGTAAGTATATGTTCATGTATTATAAACAGTGAAATGTGTTGCTCACAATTTATTGACAATGAAAATAACATTAGAGCAACAAGAAGAACACCAAGCAAACTAACATGATACAACATTTATATAATATAAATGATATTTCATACAATGAAAACACCACACATTATTCTATAGTAGAAATATACCCAACAATTGATGTTTAACAGTAACTGAGGATCATTCTAGAACATTTCGAGTAGCATGCCCAGTTGTCCACTATGTCAGAACTAAACAAAGTTCCAGTGATTTTATAAAAACACAACATGTATTCTACAATGATAATGGATTGAGTTACCTCCATTTTCATATGTCAACTGTCAACACAGTTCTTATATAGTGCGGTATCCAATCCTCAAACATGGGGGCAAATACATTTGTATTTGAAAGTATTTAAATACTTTTTAAGTATCTGTAATTGATTTTTAGGAATAACAAGTATTTGGATCCCTCAAGAGTATTTGTATTTAAATAAATGTCAATGTATTTGACCCAATGTCTGCTTAGCATTGTCCTTGTCAAAGTGGTTTATACTTTACTCCCTGGCAGACCTACTTAATTAAACACCATCATGACTGTGGGAAGCATCCAGCCAAGCTGTAATTAATTAATCAAGACGGTTTGTGTACAAATATCCACCATCGTCTATAGCCAGTTACTTATTTATACACAGCTGTATGAATTGGAGCAATGACGGGTGAACAGACTTGCCCAAGGTTCGACACAGCACCACATGGTTTTGTTCTCGTAGTTTTGAGAATCTGAAGCCGAGTCCAAAGCTTTAAACCACTGCGCCACTGTACATAGTTGATATATTTATTTAGGCCTTATTTTATTTCAGGTGTCCAAGTCGGCCCTTATACAGAGAGTTTTACCTGGTGGATCCATGGCAGGCTTGGTCGAAGGATAGTACAGAGAGTCATGCCAGTGTATACCAGCCATAAGATGGAACTTCTGTGCTCTCCAGCGGAGAACAAGATATGGGATAACACTCGCGCTTGTTGACTGCTGCCCTTACAAATGATCAGTTGATTTGTAAATAAGCAGTTGGATTGATTATGAACAAATCAACTGACTCTTGACACCAGCACATCTTGTTTCATTAACTTGGGCATATCTGTACCAAGGACTGTAATTCCGACATGGACAGTCATTGTGGGCAGCGGCCAGAGTTCTGACAAAGATGTAATTCACCATTCTCTTTCTGTCTGCCATGGGCTGGTGGATCTGCAGGTAAAACATACAGCTGTGATGTCTTCTGCAGCTCCAATTGCTTGCGTCCTGACCAGAAAACAGCCATGTTGTCAGGGTTCGCTAGGACTTGGCCGGACGTTCTTGCTAGAGCCATGGTTTCATCCCTATAAATAAACAGGACATGCTGTAGTGCTAAATATTGACTGTTTGAATTTACTATGTTTTATATGAAAAAAGATCATTCAATCTGCGCCAAATAAGCAGCATATATGCTACAGTGTAATAGTGAACAGTGTCCTTTACTTTGGTGCAGTGTGTTGGAAGTGACAATATCAACAACCAGGACAGGATTAGGCTAGATACATTTATCAAGAAAGCAAATGGGACTGTAAGGATGGAACGGGTCATGGATAGAGTACAGAAGTTTTCTGACAGATGACATACACTCACTAAGATCTTAATTTGACAGCTGACAGTAGTGACAGATACTGAGTTGCCTTTATTATTGCCCATATTATTGCCCAGATAGATAGATGGTGATGCTGCTCCAGCTGCTGTCTTCATTGAATAGAGATGTGTGTATGTTTGTGTGGTGATACATATTACATAAACTAAGGTTTGATAACTGATTACATGATCACTTAGTGTTTATGCACTAGAGTTGACAGTGCTCAGTCATGCAATTTCCTAATGTTGGTAAGTGTGGTATTGAATACATAATTGGTAAAATAATACTGCGTCTTACAAACATTTCACTCACTATGACATTCCTCTCACAAAATTACAACAATAGCATTTATCGCTACATTGTTTGTGTCATGTTGTATCTTATATTAAGTGCTTTAATTTATATTATCCAATAAACACAAATGTTGGCACCTCAAAATATTAAACGAACAGGAATATCTATGACAATGTATATTGCAGAGATGGAGTAATCGTACTCGTGTACTCATACTCGTACTCGAGTACGAGTACTTTTTGCGTACTCGTACTCGAGTACGAAGGAAAGTAATCGTACTCGTACTCGAGTACATTACCAAAGAAATCGTACTCACGATTACTTCTCACGATTACATATTTTTCATATGAACAGTTGCAAGCAAATATATTAGACAGATAAAATGGCAATATTAGAAGTGCAAACTGTAAACCTGTCTAAATCCACAACTATTCTGTGTTTGTCCCATCCAGACATGGGGTCAAATACATTGAAATTTATATTTAAATACAAATATTCTTGAGGGATTACAAATACTTTGTATTTAAATACGAATACATTGAAAAGTATCTCAAATACTTCTTCATATATTTTTCAAATACTTTTCATTTTGTATTACTATGTAAATATAAGAAAAGCAACACATATATTGAGACATCTAGTTTGTAGGCATAATTAGTGTTTTGCTCATATGATGACAGGCAGACCAGTGCTAGGGAGTATTGTTATTGCTAACTGCATCACAGTGACATCTGACTGAAAGACGTAAAGGCCAAAATATATTGTTTGTATGTTGAGCCAGGAGGTCCATAATAATATTATGCCTATGTTGCCCTCAGAAGAGACACTGCTAATCATTGCTAATGTTGTGAGGAAGGCTCAACTTCAAAGTCAGCCAGGAAACCAGAATAAACTGGTGCCAAATTGAAGCCTGAAGAACAAAAGGGGATATTGACCTATGGTCACTGTTAGGTATTAATCCATCCTGTGGCTCTGAGCAATCACAAGTTGTGGTCACTGCAGGGCCATGGGGGAAGCCTGCTGTTAAGTGTCTTCATCAGTAATTAGCAATGTTGGGTGAAGTTGCAGTGCATTAAGGTAATCAGTTTGGCAGGCATTACATGTGACAGTGAAAAAGAAATGTTGATACTGACAATGTATTTGAAAAAATATTTGAAAAAGTCAAATACTTTAGGAAAGTATTTAAATACAAACACGTTTAATTCCAAATATAAATACTTAAAACAGTATTTAAATAACTTTCAAATATAAATGTATTTGACCCCATGTCTGGACACGATACTACATATTTGAAGTGGGGATCCATGACATTTTGGTAAAGGATACTTTGGTAATGGACATTTCGGTAATAGACATTTTGGTAACTAGACAATTCGGTAACTAGACATTTCGGTAACAATTAAGACATTTCGGTAAAACTACTGAAAATAATCAGAGTCCAGTCTGCCATATTAGGAGGTAACCTGTTGAGATGTCAGTCAGTTAAACCATTTGTAACTTAGGATGGTCCAGACATGGAACTTAGCTTTCTACCAGTAGTCAGGCAAGGTGTAAAGTAGTGCTTGCCTCTGAAGGGAACATGGCTTCCAAATAGCAGTAGTGGTGGCTAAAGTGTTCAACTACTACAGCAAATCACTGGCTAGCAGGACACATTTAAATCCAGACACACATAAGGTGAAGCTATACATGTGAACATGGAGCTATCAACAACAACCAGGGGAAAAGCAAAGCTATTGTGGAATGGCTATACCAAGCATACAGAGAAAAATGACATGATAAGGTGGCATTGTACATGTCATGCAAGCAAGCTCTGCCCTGCTAGTGCATACACAGACTTGCTACCAGCATATCCAGTGTTAAAAATTGACCACAACCACTGTCCTGAACCTATGAAGCTAGAGGTAATTTTTTTAAAGAAATATGCCTTTATAGAATATTTATTGGTTTTACCAAAATGCCATGCTACCAAAATGTAGGTTACCAAGATGTCCTATTACCAAAATGTCTGTTACCGAAATGTCCAGTTACCAAAATGTCCTGTTACCGAAATGTCAGTTACCAAAACGTCCATTACCAAAGTGTCCTTTACCGAAATGTCTGGATACCTTGAATTGGATACTCTTTTGAATATGCCCCCCTGGTTTTGAAGTGTTGTTATTGTAATGTATTTGATCATGTGTATTTGAAATTTGTAAATGCCTCATATTTGTATTTGATTCAGAAACCATAAATTAAGTTATTAATCCAGCGTTAAATGATTCATCCAATACCTGAGAAAGTCGTCTAATTATTAATAATAATAACACCTGGATAGTGGATAGCAGTAATCAGTTAGAACATTAGTGACACAACAACAGAACAAGAATGACACCTAGGGATTCCATGAAAGTCGCCTTTATGTTAGAAACAGGATATTCATTAAAGTAATCATGATTACATTGTAAAGTAATCGTACTCGAGTATATTGTAAAGTAATCGTACTCGTACTCGAGTACATTTGTTTTCTGAGTACTCGTACTCGTACTCATGCATGTTCAAAGTAATCGTACTCGTACTCGAGTACATTTGTATTCACTCCATCTCTGGTATATTGTTAACTGGCAAATGTCATATTGAGACATCACGCTAATGTGCATGGTGGATCATCTGACTTACTTGCTAAACCATTGGATTAATTTTTTTGAATTACATTAGTGATTTGCACGACACAATGGTTGAGGGTAGGAGAATTCCACTCATTGTGGTGGAGAAGAAACTAGTTCCAAATGTTTACCGAGTGTTTACCCGAAGATCTAATGTTGTGTTGGATAGAGTGATCTTGTGGTATATCTACAAGTCTACGTTCCATCTATTATATTTTGGGTCCCTTTAATATTTCTTCTTGTTTGCTCAGTGTGTCCCCAATATTTCAAGAAACTACCAATAAAGGCAATAATATTGCAAATTTGCAAAGTGATTTTTTACAGTACATAAGTTATGTCTCATCATAGCTAATTATTCATCTTACTGTAAGCCTGTAACATGTGCTAGTATCAATGTTGTATGGTATCTGAACTGATACAGCACACAGAATTTGTAATTTGTTCTCTCACTGAACGAAATAACATGAATGCTTGAAACAAACATTTGCAATGCTATTTTTTAATATTGAATAATATGTTTACTGAAAAATATAGCAGTCATGTTGGCACTTTCAGGCAGTCAACCTGAAAATAGGAACTGCATGCGTAGCTATACGTCAAATTGACAAAGGCAGTACTTTTGAAGTTATTTAGCGAGTGATGTCAAAGTGCCTATATTATCGTTCATGCGGATTGACTATGACGTCTATGTCTATGATCTGGCTTGCATTCAGCTGTTTTTTGTGTGTTATTGACATGCAGCTTAACCTTATTTTTATGCCTCTGTTCATGCAAACGTGATATAAACCATTCAAAGTAGGATAAAAATAAAACAAATAATCATGAATAACAATATCGGACGGCCTAACTCGCTTTGGACCTAGTTTGCGGCTCCATGATCCCGTGTACCTACTTTAGCTTCTAGAACGTTAACTGTAGTGGACGTTTACGAACAATATCAGTATGTACATAAATCATCTACGGCAGACATCGCAATGTGTCTATTGGTACAAGATTCAATAATTTAGATACAGAAGAATAATATTTACTAACCTTCTTGCGCTTTGATGACTTGGCTACGGCGACGGAAAAGGATTCGACCGGTAACCCATTTCGACGACTATCGTTGGTGATTAAATATCGCGCTACTATCGTTTGCACAGCTCCATACTTGAGAACTCGACGTCGCCGACGTTCCTGCGGATCTTGACCCCAGTATGCGGTGAGAAACAATATCTATTCGAGCAACGTTCTTCGAACGGATGTCCTTGTTGAAGTTCGCGTATCTTACAACATTGTGTTTTTACAACGGCGAAAGCATTGACGCACGCAATCGGACGTGACTTTAAGGCCGGTTCTGCGTGCTGAGTGATCGATCACGGTCAGACAACAGGAAGAGGCGCATCATGGACGCCTCTATGAAGCCGAGCCTTAATTTCAGTAAAATTATCCGCCCGAGGAATAATTTTACTAATAAGCTCACCTGACGTTAAAAAATGTGATTACCGTTCAAAATAGTTTGTTTTATTAACTCTTTCACGTGCATAGCATGTAACTTTTCTTTGGGTCCCTTTAAGTTGAAGCTCAAACAAGGCAAACATCAATAAATAGTAATTTTTCATATTTCTAAATCACTGGTCGCGGAATAAATGAAGACATAACACTGTTATAATAACCATAACAATGTGTGTCAACATACACTGCATGTATTTATTGCACTTTTGAAGTGTCATCGTAGTATGCTAAACGTATTTCATCTTCATATATTTATGGTGATGCGAATCTGATCTAAAGTGCACAATAAAGTAATTGAGAAACGTTATTACCTGATGTTAGGCCACAGTATCAGTGTGATCAATATATGTGAGCCACTGCACTGATTTATAACGAGCGGCGCGGTGCGGTAACTTCAGTTTCTCCACCATCCACTCATGATATATCGGACTATGTGGGGATGGCTGTTTAAATTGTGTTCCACTGCCTGGGACTATGGGTAGACGCACACCACTCTAACACATACACAGAGCGCCGTAGGTTCTAAAGGTGAACCAGCCCTTTCCTAGACTTGCCTATGCATTAGGGTAGGCATTTGGTGGTATAGTTTTTCGCTGCATTATAATGTACTCACCGATCAACATAACTCCCAAATGTTTTGTTTTGACGCTACTTGTTAGAGCTAAACATTTCCTTGTAAATATGGCGGTTATTATTATTAATCAAATATAATGACCTGCATGCATGTGTTCGTTGTGTTTGTTTGGTGAAAGATATGCACTGACCATGTTTCCATTCAAACACTCTAATGACAGTGTGTTAATGGAAAATCACGATTGCTTATGCCTTTAGGCAACATAATGGCTTACTCGACTATTACAATGAATCCAGAACGAAGAACACCCAAAGACATGGACAAACAGAAGCGATAACAAGTACAGAATTCAACGCCGGCAAACTCAGTATGAAAGTCTCACAGAAGGCCGCACTAGGATGGTTCGCCACACCAAGGTTAGTTAACCAATTATGATTGAAACGAACCATAACTAAGAAATTATTAGTTTGACCTTTAATTGCAAAACATAGTTGACATACAAGGTGAGGGAGTCTGCCGTTAAAGATCCATCTCATCAGGTACGCTCTAGTTCTAGTGTGCGTGTGTGTGTGTGTGTGGGGGGGGCGTTTTAAGTGTGTGCGCGTCCGCGCCCGCGCATTACGTACCATATCTACATAGATTATGAGTTTTACACAATTGTGACTTTTTCCATATCAGATGCTGTCATTTATTTTCAGACACTAAATGTCAAATAGATTACAAACCTCGCACCAAACGTTACCTTAACGTGTTTTCTGTCCACGAAGGAACATATGCAACCATTCATTCGTCAGGAGGAACCACAGTCCAGTCTACGCCACAACCTACTTATGAACACATTGGTACCGATGGAACAGAAAAGCAGCACGCATATGTCAATGTACGTACAATCCAAATGATGCAGTTGTTATCAGTGCTCATTATACATTTCCAATGCCAGTGCATAGCCATACCACATTCTAGAATAAAAAAAATGTTAACTTATGCGTACGATTAAAATAAAACAAAAAAGTGTCAATATGTCTTCCTTCACAACAGCAGCATGTCCTGAGTTTAAACAAGTGGTATGTGTCAATTATTTACAGGCAGCAGTGGTCGGTGACAGCATTTTGAATATTCAGAAGTGTACCAGAGTGCCACTGCAGAAGCTAAATAAGGAGCCAACTTACATGAACGCCACCTCCAAAAGCCCTGTTGGCCATTAACTACGCCAACATATATACGAGCCATCAAACATACCGTGGACTAGAAGGGGGAGCTTGAGGCAACCAGCGATTCGCGCATGATTGTCTATAGAGCGGTATCAAGGCGATGCCCGACGTATATTAATGTAATGTTGTGCTTTCTAAAGTAGCGCCGTGCGGTTCTTGTACGCCCAACTGCTCAGCCGCTCGGCCCCTGTGAGCACGATCACGCGGGGAGTAGCAAGAAACATTTTGAGTGAATACGTAACACATGTTTTCTATAAAGGAACAACCATCAACTAGATAGAACAAATAGCTATCAGTGGCAAAAGACGTAAGCAATATGAAGTTAACTAGTTTCGATATTTTGAAAAGGGTGTAGTTTTGAAACAATATTCCATCGATCGATTATTATTACTGATCGAGGAGCTGCAGAGTTAGATTAGCTGCCCTCTGACTTTCTCCCAAA